>PVIH01005182.1:0-85585 GCA_004025045.1 Sigmodon hispidus | reverse complement strand
GAAAAAAAAAAAAAAGAAAGCACAATGAAGACTTCTCTCCCCTCCCCCAACCATATGACTGATAATAATCAAGTCTAGCTAATGTTAAGGTGCTGTACAACCCATTTATATTTTTCTCTCATGTGCACCTTTTTAAATATATAATCTATTGTGTTGGGCTGAGTCCTTGTAGATATAATACATAAATAATTCAACATAATCAACAGAGGAAAAACATTCCCTAAAATGACAATTAAGCAAAAGAGTAGAAAATGTTCTCTCTACTGTTCAGGTTTCTTCAAGTGTTGTTTCTAAACCTTTGAATAGGAGGTTCTAAACTGAGTGCCAGAGTAGCCTAGACTGAGTTGAAAAAACCCTCGAAATTGTCTAAAGCAGCCAAGTAGATTTTCCCCTTGAAGACAGAGGCTCCAATTTCCAGTGTATTCTGATATATTAGTTGCTACCTTTTTACTAAATTCTTACCAAGGTCTAGGCATTTTATAGTTTTTTAAAAAGAGAATTGATAAGCATTCTCTAAGGCTATCAGTCAGGTAAGTTGTGCAGCTGGCATTTGTGCACAGATGTGTTACAAAGCCCATGTTGCTTTCATTCCTATACCATGTGGAACTGTCTAAGCCAGTGACTCTAAACCCTCCTAATGCTGTGACCCTTAATACAGTTCTTCATGTAGTAGTGACCCCAACCATAACACTACTTTTGCTCTGACTTCATAACTGTAATTTTGATGCTGTTATGAATCACAATATAAATATTTGATATGCAGGATATCTTACATGAAACTCCTATGAAAGGTCACTTAACCCCCAAAGGAGTAGTGACCCACAGTTGAGTACCACTTGTGTAAGGAGAATTTGTGGTCCCTACAAGCTTATGGAATCTTAGAGGCTTCCTTTGCAGAAAATTTCTGGTGCGATAATCCACCTGTAGGAACTAGGTACCTAGGCGGCTCAAATTACTGCCATCCTCACTACTAAAGGAAGGGTAATAGCATAAAATTTATTTCATTTCTGTCTTCATCATATGACAGCTAGGGAAATGGTGGATAAATATGAGAGATTACATCATGCCTAGCCTTAGCTTTTGTCTAATAAATTTGTATTTATGGTCCATAGAAAGATTATGACCCTTAAAATAAATTTTAATGAGCACATTACTAGGTTACAAATATCAATAAATCTATTTACACATAAAATATATATACATATATATTTATATTCATGAGAACAAGGCTTTGGGGGAACATGTAACTGAAAACCATGAACCCTGTCTGGATTTAATGAACATGTATTCATGACAGTTGGAGATAACTCAGGAATATTTAAAAAGAATGGTGACAAATAATAACAGTAAAGGTGTTAGTCATTATGAATTTGTTTCTGGAAAAGTTAAAGCCTCTTTTTTACTTTTAAAAGTTTACCAATGCAATATACATAGTTATGAATAAAATAGATAATAACAAAACAAAAGTGCAAGAAGCAAAACTTACCACTTAGTTTTTTCATAGACATATCTATTCTTAGTTTTTTATGGTATAATAAGTACATATTTACATATGCATGTATATGTATGGTATGTGTAATTTAATAAATAAAACATACATATTGTCATACAACTTGATTTAACAGTATTATTATCATGAGCATAAAAGTACATTCAAATATCTTTTTGGAGCTGTTCATATTTCATGGTATATCTGTAACATAATTTATTTAGCTGACTTACAATTGATGGATACTTGGGCCCATAAGGTCAAGCCATTTGAAGAATGTTTTGTTTCCATTTTTTTTCCTATGACAAAAAACTTCCATAATTTTTAATACTTTTATATAGTGACAGAAATCCTTAAAGCAGCTTTTAAGCACTAACATAAACTTCGGTTCTTCTCTTAATTTCCATTCAGACACATAATGCAACAAAGAATTTGTTCTAATGTGTCAATGTATGAAGACAATGAGTCATTTGAAGACACAGAAATAAAATTCCTCTTAGTTATGTATTGGAGAAATGCCCTCTATTGAAAAAAATGCAATGATATGAATTGAGCCCATCTTAGGAAATCTACAGTCTATTAAAAACATAGCAGTTCTCTGTCCTTCTGTGGAAGCATTGATTCGTTGAGCTTTATTAATTGATAGAATGCTCCAGCTGCCTTGGATTACTTTATGAACTGTCCATTCTTGAAATATGCAGAAATAGATTGTATTGTCAATGTACTTTCTAAAGGTCTTTGTTTGGCTCACTATTAATCCCTCTATCCAATTATCAGTTCTCATATGGCCAATTCTGTGGTGATGGGCTCTACAGTGAACAAGCAATTTGGTCTTGCCCTTGTACATCAATTCTTTCTGCTATCCTCATTTTTCACCAGGAAAGATAAACATAAACAGTTTGTGGTTTACTTCTACCTCCCTTATTGGTATTCTCCTGCATAGGATGATATTCTGTAGATTCATAGATGGGGCTTGTAGCCTGTCTCTCTCTCACAAGATTCATTTTTCATCTTCTTACTTGAAAGCTGAAATCAGGCACGATTTTGGCAATGTAGTTTTTTTAATTATTATTCAAAGATACTCATTTTGGATTTTCATACCCCATGGGTAAATCTGTTTGTGGCAGTTTCTGGTCACCATTAGTTTTCACAAATCTAATCAACACACTGAATTATATTTACAAAGGTCATAATTGAAAGAAAAGACAGATGCAATATGTGAGCTAGAACAACACACAGATTTAATATGAGTTGATATATCCAAATCACAACCAGAATTTGGTATCTTACTAAATGTTCTACTTAATATTCTGTTGGCAGATACATCTGCAACCAAATGCCTCATAAATATTCACATACTCTATACCTCTGATCTCCAGTTCCAAATGATTACACTAACACAATTTAGACTGAAAGAGCAAATGGCAATTAATCCCATAGACCCCTGTGCATTCACATGGATTATTCCCACTTTAACATACAGACAGTGAGACTCATGTATATAATTTCTGAAGTAATCACTTGTTTATAAATAAAAGCAATGAGTGTGACAAAATAGAGAGGCTGGTTCCCATGGATTTTGGGTTCTCTGCTGTACAAATAGATATTTAATATTGCTTTGCTACCTGGACAATGTGAGATTTTGTAATTTCTTTGTTCTTTCAAATTTTTAAAATTCATACATATAAATTTTACATCATATGTATAAATGTATGATATTTTACCTGAATGTATTTCTGTGTAACATGTGTGAGCTTAGTGCACACAGAGGACAATGGAGTACTGGAGTTACAGATGGTTGTGAGCAGCCATGTGTTTGTTGGGAAATGAGCCTGGGTCTTCTGGAAGAACAGCCACTGAGCAATCTTCCCAACTCCCACCACATACATGCTTTGTTTTTAACCAAAAGTTTTTTTTTTTTAAACTTTATTTATTTATTTATTTGCCTTGGTGTTTGCCTGGAACTGGAACTACAGACAGTTGTTAGCTGCCATGTGGGTGCTGGGAATCGAACCCGGGTCCTCTGGAAGAGCAGACGGTGTTCTTAACCGCTGAGCCATCTCTCCAGCCCCCTTAACCAAAAGTTTTAAGGAAATAAAATAACCACAGAGGAAAACAACTTTTGCTTACACGAAACTATTCATAACATTTTGTGGTTAGTGCATAGTTTGACTTGTGGCCCATGTAGCACTTGCAGGTTTAGTTTTATAAGGAACTACTGTACAAGTGGACATACATTCCTATCCACAATGGCAGAGTAATCCAGTTTCTCTGCTTCCTTGGTGACATTTAGAAATACCCAGTCAAATCATGCTTGTCAAAGTGTAGTGATGCTTCATGATGGTTTTAATATACATTTTTTGATGCCCAAAGATGTCCAACATTATTTCCCTTTGTTTACTGGACATCTGTTTGGTTTTTCTTTTTTTGAAATGTATTTTATTTTTATTTTATGTACATTGGCACTTTGGCTGTGTGTGTGTGTGTGTGTGTGTGTGTGTGTGTGTGTGTGTATGTATGTGTTTCAGGTCACCTGTAACTGGAGTTACAGACAGTTGTGAGCTGCCATTGTGTGCTGGGTATTAAACCTGAGTCCTCTGGAAGAACAGTCAGTGCTTTTAACCACTTAGACATCTCTTAGCCCCCTCACTTTAGTTTTCCAAGACAGATTTCACTGTGTAGCCCTGGCTGTTCTGGAACTTGCTCTGTAGAGCAGACTGACCTCAAACTCAGAGATCTGCCTGTCTCTACCTCTTAAGTGTTGGGACTAAAGATGCATGCCACCACCATCATGTTCTTGTCTTTTTCCTTTTTTAAAAAAATAGTATTAGGGCATTTGTTTGTATTACTATTTAGGTTTTAAAATTTGTATCTATTAAATTTTATTAGTTCTTTGAAAATTGCATACAGTTTGTTTTGATCATATTCACTCTATCTCCAAGCTCTTCCCAACAGATCTACTCCCCTGCCTTATCTACCCAACTTATTTTCAGAAGTTCTTTACATAGTCTAGTCATTGTTGTTACATTGAAAATACTTGATAACAACTTTGAAAATGTCATCTCCTGCTACATAGAATTATATATTCTTCATCTAGGCTTTCACAGTGCAGAAGCTTTGAGTTGTAAAAAATTCTAATTTATTTTTGTAGATTGTGGTTTTAAGGTTAAATCCAAGGATTCTAAGTCTTAGACTCTTGCTGTGGGATAATTCTCTTGTACAATGTAAAGATTTGCCACTCTTATTGGTTTAATAAAATGATATTTGGTCAATAGACAGGCAGGAAGTATAGGTGATTAAGAGAATTCTGGGAACAGGAAAGGAAGAAAAGCAGTCACTGGCCAGACACAGAGGAAGTAAGATGAGAATGCTGGACTGAGAAATGGTACCAAGCCACATGGCTAAAAATAGATAAGTCTCAAGAATTAATTAATTAATTGTAAGAGCTGGTCAATAATAAGCTTGAGCTACTGGCTGAGAATTTATAAGTAATATTAAGCCTCTGAGTAAATTATTTGGAAAGTGCCTATTGAGTATTTGGGAGTTATTGGTGGGACAAAAACTTCCGGCTACAAATGGCACTTCAATGTGATGCACATGTATTCATATAAAGCCTGAGAAAGCTTACAAAAGGATTCTAGACACAAAGAACAGAGTCAAGCATGGCTTCTTGGTAGTAGCATTTTCTCAAGAGAGTTCAAAAAGAGATACAGCTCCTTTAAGAAAGGCTTCCTGACTCTGCATTAGTGGCAAAAACCATGAAGCTCTTTTAAATGGAGTTTATGGTCTGCAAGTGGTGGCACTCTACTTAATGGCAGTGTGGACCCTATAATTTCACAGAGTATGAGTGGTAAATGTGACTCCTGCTAATACCTCTGCCATGAAGCTAAGCTCTCACAGACCACACACCAAGGAGCTGGGTGGAGCCAGCCACCATAGCCTAGGATTTAATTCTAGCCATGATGTTTAGCAGATTAAAGGCTTGTATAGTCAGAAAAAGAGAGAGATATACAGTAAAGACAGATTCAGACTGGAAAAAAAAATTTGGCTTTTAGTATGTTTAAAAATATATGTAGGCTTAGGTGAGAAAAGATAAAGGATAGAGAAAGTTCCTAAAAAAAGAAAAAGAGTAATAAAAAAAGCCACATAAAGACTGAAAATACAAGGAGAGTCTAGATACTATATGTTATATTGTCTTTGAATTGTTTTACTGCAGAGGAAGAAACAGCAGCTGCTAAAAGACATTTGATTATAAATGTTGCTGGATTAATCTAATCTATGTATTTTAAAAATATCTAGACTTCAAAATTTAAGTCAAAAGATATGTTACTGTGAAGGAGAGGTTTTATTTTTATTTTCACAGAAAATGAGAGGCTGTGCATTCTTTCCTGGGTAAAGAAAATAAAGTTTGACCAAGGAAGACCCCCTGAAACATCTCTGAAAGGACTGAATAGTTCAGATGATCCAACATTTCAGAGCACCTTTTGTTACAATTTCCTCTGAGTTCTACATCCAGAACAGCTTCAAGGCTGCTGGATGAGATGATCCAGCCTCATAGACTACTTCAGTCAGGATTTGACCATAATCCTAAATTTTCTTTGGGTCCCCATAAGATTACCAGCACCCTCAATCAACAGGAAGTAATCTAGATAACTATGACCACATTCCCATAAAATAGATTATGGATGTTTGTCTTTGTTAGAGTGTTGGCTACAAGTTGTTATGGATAATGATCAGGAAAAAAAAATAAAAAATAAATGTAACTATATTCAGGGTTCTTGTTTGAAAAAAACACATGGAAAGTGCTGTAGGATAATATTCTTGTACACTGTAAAGATTTATCAGTTGTATTGGTTTAATAAAATTCTGATTAGCTAATAGCCAGACAGGTAGTATAGGAAGAGAGACCAGACTAAGAGAATTCTGGGAAGAAGGAAGGAAGAGGAGCAGTCACTAACTAGATGCAGAGGAAGAAAGATGAGAATGCTGGGCTGAGAAAATGTATTAAGCCACATGACTAAACGTAGATAAGAATTATAGAATAATTTAAGTGTAAGAACTAGATAGTAATATGCTTGAGCTGCTGGCTGAGCATTTATAAATAATATTAAGTTTCTGAATTAATTATTTGAGAAATGGCTGCTGGGTATTTGAGAGTTTCTAGTGGGACAACAATTTGTGACTACAGACACTAGTGTTTTTTATTTACTTTTTCTTGTAATATAATGAGTAACTGTAGCTAGAGTTTATATTTTTGCCTTATTCCTGACCTCAGTAGGTAAACATTCAATGTTTTATCTTTATAGTTTGTCTTAGGTTTCTTTTTTATAATTTTTACTTTTACTGAAAAGTATATGGGTACTTTGCCTGTGTATATGTTTGTGTAACACTTGCATGCTCAGTGCTCACAGAGGCCAGAAGACTGCCAGGTCCCCAGGAGTTAGAGATGGTTGTGAGCAGCTATGTGTTTTCTGGAAATGGTGCCTAGGTCCCCTGGAAGAGTAGCTAGTGTTCTTAACCTCTGAGCTATCTCTTTGACCTCTGGTGTTGGTTTCTTGATAATTCTCTTCTCAAGTTGCTGCAAATACCTTCTGTTCTTTACCCACAAAGAAATGTTTTCATGAATGGATATGAAATTTAAAAAATAATTTATTTAATTTTATGTGCATTGGCACAAGTGGATCAGATCCCCTGGAAGTGAAATCACAGACAGTTGTGAGCTTCCAAATGGGTGCTGAGAATTGAACCCAGATCCTCTGAAAGAGCAGTCAAGTGCTCTTAACCTCTGAGCCATCTCTCAAGCCCCCAGATGTGAAATTTTGTTAAATGCTTTAAAATGTATTAATTGATAAGAATGTATCATTGTCCTTCTTTAACTTGTTGATAAAGTAGATTATGTTGATTGCTTCCCTAATGTTTAAGGAGCCTTGCAGACCTGAATCCAGCACCACTTGATCATGATATAGGACTGTTTTTAAACACTGCTGTATTCAGGTTGCTAGTATTTTTGTTTGAAGATTTTGGTGTTAGGCATAATAAGCCAGATTAAAAAAGCTGTATGTAGCATGTTTTTCTCTCATGTGTGGAATCTAGAAAATGGCAAACAAGAAAATAGAAAGAACTATTAGAGAAGAGAAGGCTCAGAAAGGGAATTGGATAAGAGAGTGTCATAAAGTGATAAATATAATTAAAGTATATTATATGCATGTACAAAACATTACAATGAAACCCCATTACTTTGAACAATAAACTTTTGGCAATACAACTCAGGAAACACTTTTGTCAGATAATTTCAGCATCTTATTCATTTTGATGTTACTATGAATTGATTGTCTTTTCTCATTTAAATTGTGTTTGTGTCCTATATGTTTTGTCCATGTTGGAAATATGGGTCTTATTTACAGTTTTAACTTCAGCAGGGAGCCATTATATTTAGGTTTAGCACACAAGTCTTACTCTACATTTGTGAGGTATACTTCTAAATGCAGATTAGTTTTCAGAGTCCTTTTGGTATTACTTTGTCTTCCTTGGTTTATTTCCTGACCCTGTGGCTCTCACTGGTCCTTGGTGGTGCTGCCCATGTGAGAGACATGAAGATTTTCTTCAGGTTGGGTATCTAGATTATCTCATGATGAGATTGTGGTATCCTGTTCCTTGGTGATGTCTCTTAACTTTGCTTTCTCTGTGTCTTTGAGAAAAAATGGGAAGCTTACTGGATCTGACCACCTACTGCTAGCTATGAGTCCCCTTTGTTTGCCTTGTTGTCTCTGAATGGGGAGAAAACAATCTCAGGGCTGCAGAGATAAAGAGGCTTCCCAGAACAGATCACTTGCTGTTATTGTCTCCATTATTCTTTCTTTTTTGGAATTTGTGTTTCTGTGTGAGTCCAGACACTTTTGGGGCAATGGAAAAAAAAAGAATCTTCCTAGCCCAGGTACTATTAAACAGGTACCTACTGGTGAGGCAAGGAGCCTCAGGCCTGTCTGGAATAGAAAGGTGTTATATTTGACTGTTTACTGGTAGCAGGGCTCCCAGTCAGTTTCCCTTGCTGTTGGTTTAGGCTTCCAGAATGCTGTTAGATAGCCTCCTATTGGATCCAGAAAGAGAGTAAGCCTACTTGAATTATATTCTGTTGCTAGGTTGGTGACTGGGAACATAGATCTTGGGTTACATTTGATGTTTGCTTGAGGGGAAGCTTTCTTCTTAGGTCATTTCTTTACTCTTGGGAGTAATAATAAAGGTAATGATAATAATAACAATATCAGAAACTAGGTAGACAATGGCTTACATAGCAACATGCCTTAGTTTTATTTGTAGTAAATAGGTATATTTAACTAAATAGGTGATAGATATTTTACCCATGACTCCCCATCTGTGAGAAAGCACCACTGCAGTATAGGACATATAAAGAGACTATGAAAAAAAATGTATGAAATGTATGGAAGAGAAGGTCCAGAGCCTGATTGACAATATAACAGCTGCATTTCAACAAAAAGATACCTGTAGCTCCATTCTCTCCCTTTTCTCCTGCAGAGGCCATAATCCCACTTCCCTCAGGCTCCTTGATCCTCCTAGCCCTGGTATGATGCCAGCATTGGGAGGTCCTCCTATGATGTCAATGATGGGCCCTCCTCTTTCTGGGATAGTGCTCTTGGTACATGATTTTGGAATGAGGCCACACATGGAAGGTCATATGTTCATGATGCCTGGGATTCCAATAATGAGACCTCTTGCTTGCTCTGTGGTGGTGCTTACTCAGTCTGGCTTGGCATAGCCAGACAGATAAAAACAGAGTGGACTCCTATATCAGTTTTGTATTATTTGTTCTGTTCCATCAGTACTGTTGTGTGCCAGTGTTTTGTAGCTGCATGCAAAAGAAGAAATAGTTTTGGAGGGGAGAGGTGGAAAAAAAAAAAGGCAGTTTTCAGCTGTGCTGTGAAGATAGAAAATTGAAAACTATCTGCTTTAGTTATAATAACAAATAAATAATACCATAATAACAAAAGATAAAATTTAAATTTTTAAATAAAAGAATTAAAAATAGAGGCTGATTTGGGGAGATGGAAGAGCAGATGGGATCAAACTTATTCATTGTCAATTTAAAAAAATTAAAATTATTTGAGTAATATGACTGTATTATCTATTTAAAATATCATAAAAGGGTGTATTGGAATTATGTGTTAAATTTTAACTAATTCTCCCACCTACATGTTTAATAAAAAGCTGATTGGCTGAAGGCAGACAGGAAGTATGGGCAAGGCTAAGAAAACTCTGGTAACATCTCAGAATAGAGACAGATGCCACAGAATTGCCAGAGCTGCCAGGAGACACAGAGGAAATGCTGCTGAGAAAAGGCACTGCATGGCTGAACAGGATAAAAAAGATGGGTTAGTTTAAGACTAAAGAGCTGGGGGCTGGAGAGATGGCTCAGTGGGTAAGAGCACCGTCTGCTCTTCCAGAGGACCCGGGTTCAATTCCCAGCACCCACATGGCAGCTAACAACTGTCTGTAGTTCCAATTCCAGGCAAACACCAAGGCAAATAAATAAATAAATAAATAAAGTTAAAAAAAAAAAGACTAAAGAGCTAGCAAGTTATATGCCTGGGCCCTAGGCCAATCAGCATAAAATTAACACAAGCATCTGTGTGTCTCCACGGGACTGCAAATGTTTCTGCTGGACTGCCAGACTGCTGGTCAAAACTCTGGCCTAGGCTGGAAAGTCCAGGCCAGAAACATCATACATCAAAAGAGAGTTTTTAACATTACCAAGGAAAGAGTCAGCCTGCTTGACTGGTTGATGGTAGGCACTATCCCAACCTACTTTCTTGAATCCTGGTCATAATTTCTGTCATAGTTTTATGTACTTTCACCAGTGATTCTCATATGTCCTAATGCTGTAACCCTTTAAGACAGTTCTTTATGTTGTGGTGAAATTCAGCCATAAAATTATTTTCATTGCTATTTCATAACTATAATTTTGCTACTGTTATGAATTGTAATATAAATAGCTAATATGCAGGAGATCTGATATACCACCCCTGTGAAAGAGTTGTTTGAAACTCTAAAGGGATCGTCACCCACAACTTGAGAACCACTACCTTTATACCATTTCCTGGACTTGTAGTTGTACTTTGTGTTGAAGTGCTGCAGGGAAAAGTAGGTCTGTATCATCTTTTTCAGTTGAGAAATATGCCTTTCCTTTTAACACAAGTTCTCTTGGTTTATAGAAGTGCATGAATGTCTCTCTCTGTGTGTAGACAGATAGCATGTACCAAAATGACAGAGCTGACATGGTTAGCATTGTAGCTGCCTCAATCACTTGCAATATTTTATTTCTGAGTAGGGTGGTCATTATATTCAATGGAGATAAGTATACCATTTAGAGACCATAAAGAAAAAATCTTTACCACATGGATAAAAGAGAGAGACTGATGAAGTAGAAGTGCAGTAAATTTAACTCGTCTGAAATGATGGGTATATAGAAAGTCTGTGTTGCTCAATTTAATAAAGCCCAAAGTACATGTGGATTAAGATCACCATTGAAGAAATTATGAAAGCAGTGTATGTTCATCAGCTTACATTGAACACTAATGATCTTGAACATATTATCCCATTGTCATGGATTGCTAGATTTAGCATTTGAAAACACCAGAGATTGCCTAGGAAGTAATGCATCTCATATTACCCTATTTTAACCAAGGAAGCATGGTTTTGCATATTTCAGAAAAATCTCCCATTGAATCTTTTTGATGCAAAGTTTTCTGACCTAGAATAACTGCTATAGCATTCCTCCACTCTTAACAGATTTCTGTTTTAAAGAGCTATTGATATTTGATTGGATTCTGAGATATGAACAAGTTTACAGTAGATATTGTTCCAGGAATGGTTATAAGTTGAGATCCCACTGGTTTTCAATTCCTGAACTAGCAAGGTCACTACAATATTTAAGTTTAGTAGTATGAGTCCTTCCATCATAATATATATCTTGAAGCCTATTTGGATGTTTGCTTTTCAGCATTTATAATAGAACTTAGTTTTTTCGTATCAAAGTTTGTTTCTCCCTGGTTATATTGAATATAGTTTTTGTGTCTCTTTCTCTTGGATTTGGAGTATTTGGGGGCCATGCATTTAGGGGTGGCAGTTTCCCTTATTTCTTCCCCTCTCTCTATAGTCTGCTTCCCTCTCCCAATCTCTTTTCTTCTTTTATTATGTATGTATGTATTTTTTGTATTTATAAAGAATTCTAGAACCCACAATTGAGAGAAAATATGTGGTATTTGTCTTTCTCTGTCTTGCTTATTTTACTTAGTATAATGATCTCTGGTTGTATTCTTTTATCAGCAAAGGACACAATTTTTTATGGCTGAATAGAACTCCATTATGTATGTATAAAATATTTTTTTATCTGTTCATCTCTAGACAGACACCCAGGCTGATCATTGCTATTGCAAATAGTGCTATAATAAACATGAATTGCAGAAATGTCTGTGGTATGCTGACTCAGAGTATTTGAGGTATATACCTAGGCATGGCATAGCTGAGTTTTATATGGTAGTTACATATTTAGTTTTTTGAGGAAATTCTATTTCTCCATATTGATTTCTATAGTGCCTGGAAAAGTTAATATTAATTTTATTTTATATGCATCGATGTGAAGGCATCAGATCTTCTCAAATTGGAGTTATAGACTGTTGTGAGCTACCGTGTGTGTGTGTGTGTGTGTGTGTGTGTGTGTGTGTGTGTGTGTGTGTGTGCTGGGAATTGAACCTGTGGCCTCTGGATGGGCAACCAGTACTCTGAGCTCTTTCCAGCCCTAATCAGTTGTTATTTTTACCAGTAGTCTGTAAGTGTTTACTTTCCTCCATACCCTTGCCAATATTAGTTGATATTTATCTTCTTAATGATGAAAATTGAGACTGAGATGAGATAAAATCTGTATGGCTTTAATTTGCTTTTCTCTAAAGATATTGAGCAGGTTTTCATGTGCTTATAGGCTGCTAAAAGGAAAATGCTTCAAATAGAAGTTTCTGTCCCTCCAACAATTCCCAAATACCCAGCAGCCACTTCCCAAATAATTGAGTCAGAGGCTTAATAGTATAGTAAATTCGGGGCCAGTAGCTCAAGCATGTTACCAACTAACTGTTATACTTAAATTAACCTATAATTCTTAACTATGTTTAGCCATGTGGCTTGGTACCTTTTCTCAGCACAGTATTCTCATTGTGCTTTCCCTGTGTCTAGGTGGCAACTGTTTCTCTTCCTTTTCTCTTCCCAGAATTCTCTTAGTCTGGTTTCCCTACCAATACTTTCTGCCTGGCTACTGGGCAATCAGTGTTTTATCAAAGCAATATGACAGACAAATTCTTACCGTTTACAACAGCATTCATCATCCCACAGCATGGGTGTAAGGTAAAACCTCTCTGAAAAGGACAACTACAACTGCATAGGAAATATGATTAAGAATTGGCAAATTAGGTCATTTGAAATTAAAAGGTTTTACAAAACAAATGAAACAATTGAGGTAAGATAACTTGTAGAACAGAGACAATAGTCAGAATACTCAAAGAACATTAAAAAAACCCCTAAACACTAAAAACCCAAACAATCAGCAATTCTGTGATTTTCAATGAATGAAAATTTGAATCTTTAGTAATAGTAATTTTATAGATTAAAAAATGATGGAAAGTTTTTATATCTGAAAGATTCAATGGGAAGTTTTCTGAAATATACAAACCTAAACTTCAGGTTCACATGGATCAATACAAGACAGATTGTTTCTTAAGCCATCTCTGATATTTAAAATGCAACTTGCTTGTGATTTTGTTCGACTCATTTGTTTTTATTTTTAAGAATCTTGGTTTCATTTTGTTTTTTGAAACAGGGTCTCTTTATGTAGCCATGGCTGTCTTGGAACTCACTATATAGACCAGGCTGGCCTTGAACTCAGAGTTTATCTGCCTCTTTCTCTCTGTATTACTCGGATTAAAGACAGGATGCCATGCATGGCCTTCTTTTTCTAAACCTTCTTTTCCTAAACCTTAGTTTCTTTTTTGATATACTTACTGGAAATAATAAAACTAGTTATATCTGTGGCTCAGTTCTTTCTGATAAAATTATTTCTGAGGCCTTTCCCCTGCTTGATAAAAATAAGAAATGTTTCCCATTACATATTACAAGTTATTCTAACAGTGCTCTGAATGTTGCATCCAAGCAAGTGATAGGCTTTGTGTGTGTACATGTGTAGGGGCGTTTGTGTGATATTTAAGGTCCCCCTCAAAAACCCAAACCCAAAACCCCCAAAACTGACTGTAACTCAGTTACTAAAGCAGTAGGACTATAAACTCTTCATACCAGCAGTTAGCATATTCACAGAGTGATTCAAGCTATGCATGGCCATTCTCCTCATGTGTGTTAGAAGTGCAGCTTTAGGCAGATGGTTGCAAATCCGATTGCTGAGATGAAATCATTGTAAAACTGGAAACCCAAATCCTGCCACTCCTTTTACCTGTGGCCTTGGTTAAATTTAAAAGGAGAAATATTAAAATTAATTGTGTGCTAATGAAACAAAGTGATCTCCTGTCAAGGCCTAAGAGAATGGAACACTGATAGAGAAAAGAATGTTTTCATTACCTCAAAGTAAGATGTTCTTCTTATATAATTTTAACTTTTATCCTTTGTTCACGCATGCACTTTAATTAACTCATCTATATGGCTGATTGAAGACTTCTGATTGTTATTTCTTTTACTTTTGCATGACCACAAAATCTTAAAATCATCCTATACAAACTTTAGATTTTTCTGCATATGCAAAGAGAATTAATTATAATCAAGGCTGTGACATAAGCCAGTAGTTTTCTGCTGCCATAATTATTTCTACATCATAGATAATATGCTTCTCAGGAAGGTAAATTCAAAATGCCAATTTCTCTAAGATAAATATGCGCAATTTTATTTTGAGAGATTTGAATTGAAGAAAGATTGTGACTCACTTGTGACTTTTACTGAGTGCCATTTTCACTTGGATGTTCTGTCCTTACCTCAAGTTACACATATCCAGGCCTAACAGGATATTTTCCTATTTCACTGAGCATTATCAGTCCTCTGCGATTTCTTTCCCAAAAGCAAAATGTGTGACCTCTGAGGGTTCTCTGTCTTCTTTGTCTCGTAGTCTCCTTTGTTACCGTGTAACGCCAGCAATTCCTCTCGAGTAGCTGTAGGCGTATAGACCTTCATATTATTTTGACCCCATCTTTTCAATTCATTCAATAAGCCAAAAATTCTGTACTGAACATCTATCATGGTCTAGGCACTCACTAGAAACTTAGTTTATAATGGTGAGCAGTGAAATATTATGTTTATATCCATATGTCTTACTAAGGAAGACAGACATATAGAAACACATGTAAAACTGCAGCTGTGATAAATGATATAAAGATGAGGTATGTGATAGCACAATAGTTCTCAATAGATTAGTTTGAGTTTGTCATGCGCATTTGGGAAGGGAAGCTTCTCTGAAGAAGTGGCATATGAGTTGATACCAGAAGGCTGAATAGGTCTTTCTGACAAGAGAAAATATGGTCAAACTGCAAATAGTGGCAACAGCACATGCAAAGCTCTTATGGTAAAATTAAATGTTAAGCACTGAGTTGTGGTGGGAGGCTTCTAAGAAATGGTGGTACCTAGCCCAAATTTACAGTAACCAGTTAGGAAGAAAATCAAACATGCACAATTAGGCTATATTAAATAATACATTATTTTTACCTTGTGAGTAAAGGAAAATATTAAGAGAGAAAGAGAACTTATGTTTGCGAGACACAGACTTACACTTTCAAATATTAATTCTTGTTGCATCTGAGAAAAATTGGAAGGCACCCAAGAGTGGGAGAAACTGTCTTTTCCAGGAAAGAACACACCAATTGGTTACCCAATAACAAATGGCCATCCCTGAAAACATGAGTACAAGTAACATTATACAGGCTGAGTGGGAAAAAGGCCATGAATTCAAAAGAGAGAAGGGAAGGGTATATGGGAGAGTTGGGAAGGAAGAAAGGGAAGGGAGAACCAGTTATGATCTCAAAAATAATGGAAAACCAAAAAGAGGATAGGACCTGTTGAGAAGTAAGTAGTGGGAATTGAAAGAAATGAATTGTGTCAAGAGATGTTTAGTGGTTATGATCTCTAGGACAAGATGATGAATTGGTTATGACAAAGGAGGAAGAGAATGGAAGAGTCATCTGGAGAAAGTAGTCCATAACTGAGTGGACTAGTCAGTGAAGCCATAATAGAATGCCCAATATAGAGAGAAGAATATGTTCAAGTTAAGGAGGGTTCAGTCTGAGGTATTAATGAACTAACCAGAGGATAATGCAAAGGAAATGAGTGGCTGTTAAAAGAGGAGCTCAGAATAGAGATCTGACCCAAGGAAAGATGAGATTCATTTGCGAATTGATGTAAATTAAAAGTGTAGGTGGGGAAATACCATAAAGTAAAGGAAGAAGAGGGGCTGGGACAAATCTTGGTCCAGGCAAAGAGCCAGATGAGTGAGGGGCATCTTGCACAAATAACTTCAAAGAATTTTAGATGTGATGGAGAGGGGAGAGATGGGGCAGAAAGATGTGGCATTTTCATTTTTTATTTCAAGAGAGAAGAATAAGTTTTAAACCAGGAGGGAAAGGCTCATTAGGGAAAATAGAGGCAAAGTTTTTGAAATAGCGGATGACAGGATCTAAATTATAGTTGAACTTCTGTCTGATGATCTCAATTACTTTTTCCTTTGAAGCAGAAGGGATGATTATCTGATAAACATGTGGAGGTGGTGTTTGACAATGGGGCATATTTGAAAGGGTTATTGTAGAATGGGAGCATAAACTGAACAGTGAGAAGTAGTAGGAGGCAACGTGGAAGGCTCATTTGAGGTTGATGATCATGAGGTTTTGAAGGAGAAATGTATCCTCTTGTGACTGGATCCATCTGTACTTGATTGCTCAAGTGAAGGTATAGTGGAGATGAACAGATGAGGAACCTTGAATTTCTAAGATGAACTTCAGCCAGTTGTGTGAACTTTCTGGTGCTTCATTTCTTTTTTTTTGTTGTTTTTTTGTTTTTGTTTTTTGTTTTATACATAACTTTATTATTCCTACCATTTTTAATTAACCTTATATTTAAGCACCATTTAAAGCTAAATGTAAGAAATAAACATGTATTTGAGACAAAACAGCTCAAGAGATTAATATAATACAGATATCCAAATATTTCCTTTAATTTTGATTTTTTTTATTTTTATGCTGATTGAACTAGGGCCCAGGGATATAACTTGCTAACTCCTTCATCTGAACTCAACCCATGATTCTTGTTCAGCCAGTCTAGTAGCTCCGCTCACACCTCCTGTCTGTCTTCAGCCAATCAGCATTTTTAGTAAACTAGTAGGTAGTACAGTTATTTACAATGTTACAGAACACAGTCCCACTACAGTGACATTTATTTAATCTGGACATATAATAAGGACCCACAACTACAGAAAGAGTTATAGTACCAAGGCCTGGGAAATGAAGTCAATGGAAGTGAAGTCAGCCTAGAGTCTAAAGCGATCAGGATGCTATGAGGAAAAAGCTATGTAGCTATAGGAAACTTTCTTTCTGGCCTTACAGTAATGGCCTGGGACAGAGCTGAATTTCTTCCTTGAGGAGATTACATTTATTAGTGACAGAAAGGGAAACTTCTGTCAGGAGCTCTGGATGGTAGGAAAAAGGTCCATTAGACCTCTACCCCAGAGGACTTTCTCGTTCTGAGGCCAGCCTGGATTTTCCTTCCCACTGGTCCTGGAGATGGAGGCTTTGACTGTTTGAAAGGCCAGCAGAAATGATGGAGGTTCTTGCTTCCAGCTGGCAGATTGGTCTGTGATGTGATTAGTCATTATGATGTGTGTGACATGTAAATGGCTGTCCTCACAAGATTGCTAAAGATTTGCAGTTTTAATTTACAGCAGCAAAATGGTCATCCATTAATCTAATCAGGGTATCCCTGCTTAAGGTGAAAGGTTGAATCCATCTTCTTCTTCTGAGACACCATTAACAACACTGCTCTGCTTAGTACTTCCCAAGTGTTTATTTTAAGTAAATAAACAATAAAAACAAGAAGTTTCCAGACTTCTTCCTTCTTTACAGATAACTATTGCATTTGTTGTTCTTCAATAGGGTCTCCAGTTATCTGTAATAGCCTCAAACATGCTCAAGGCAGAGAATGGTCTTGAACTGATCTTCTCTCCTGGGTACTTGGGTTACTAGCACAGACTGTCATACCCATTTTACCTGGTACTGAGGATCCAACTTGGGGCTTTGTGAACGCTAGGTGCTTCATTTCTTCAACTTTGAAATGGTCATAATTATAGTATTTTTCACAAAAAGTGGTTGGGTGGATTAAACAAGACAGCATGTGGCACAGCTTGGCTTGTTGCATACACCAAAGCATGCTACCCCCTGTTCAGATGCCAGTCTCATCTGTATACTTTATCACCAGTACTCAATACATGCTGCTTCTCACTCCTAGCAAACTGACTTCTTCCTCCACCCACGCTTGCTGTCATATGTTTTTGTCTTCTTCCCTCAAACCCCATCAATGCTCAAACGTGGCCATCTTTTAAGACTATTTCTCAGCCTTCCTAGTGCTGCAACCCTTTAATATAGTTGCTTATGTTGTGGTGACCCCCAACCACAAAATTATTTTTGTTGTTACTTCACAACTATAATTTTTCTACTGTTATGAATCCTAATGTGAGTAGCTGATATGCAGGATATCTGATATACAACTCCTTTGAAAACATTTGTTTGATCCCCACAAAAGGGTCATGACACATAGGAACCATTGTTCTAAGTTAGCCTTTCCTCATCTTCAAGGCAGTTTCTTTTGCTGCATTAATTTTCTATTATATTTCAAAGATATATGGAGCCTTTGTTGTTGGCTTTATTATTAATCAAATCTCTTTAATATTTTATTGACATGCTATTTTATCGGTTTTTTTTAAAAGAAAACATTTGAAGCAAGGTGTGGCAGCACATGCCTGTGTGTCCCAGTGCTTAGGGGGCTATGAGAAAGGTTCGTGAGTTAGGCTATGCTATGTTACATAGTGAGGTTTAGGTCTGAACTAAATAGTGAGACCTTGTCCTCCCCTAAACAAACAAACAAACAAAAAACCCAATTGAGCATATCTCAATAATATAAAAATTTCCAATGAGAGTATGAGTTCTTTAAGGGAAGAAAACATGGTAGAAAGCTTTCTGTTCCTCCGAGAACTTCTAATGGTATTCTTCATGCTTATATGGTTTGAATGACTTAAAAGGGACAGAAACTATGCTCCTATGGTCTTTAAAACAGGGGTGCACTGTCGTATGAGTTGAACAGACATTATGATAGGGTGCTAGAAAGTGTTATAATTTATCTTTGTCACAGACTTTGAAATTTGTATTACACATATCTATGATGTTTAAAATACAGATTTACAAAATATACAAGGATGTATAATCTATAGATATATATTCTTATGCACACATATAAATGGTCAGGATTCAAGACTTCTTGATCCTGAGGTTCCACATAAAACATTTTCAATCTTCAGTGTTCTAATGACTGATAGAAATTTGACCAAGGCAGCTGGCCAGAGAACTGTGAGCTTGTAATCCCTTGAACCAGAAAGGTGAGGAATTGAGATCAATCTTGTCTCCATAGCAAGACCCTGATTTGTGGGGAAAAGGGAAGAAAAAGAGATTTAATCAACTGAAAAAAATCAAAGAAACTGCTTTTTTTAAATTACCTTCTATGCACAAGACACTAAGCTTGATGTTTCACACATACATTAACTCACAAGTGTCAGGAAAGTTTTATAAGATAGGATTATAAATCTCATACCATAGAGGAAGGTGCTGAAGCACAGAGGGGCAGACTAAGACTAATAAGCAAGTTATGAAAGCAGGATCTAAAGCTGCATCTGATAAAACCCAAAGCTAAAGTTTGGGGGAAGAGTTTGTACTTCACAATTGAGTTTTCAGTAATGGACGTGAACTAATCAGGCTATTGATTTCTTCTTCCATGAGTTTTGATAGGTCCCTTTCCAAAGGTGAATCACCTCAATCAGTGTACAGTTTTGTACAAGTGCCAGTTTCTTTTATGCAGATACTATGTAATGGATGTCTTCCTACTAGTTATTTACCCAGGGTATTATGAAAATCAGATAGAGATTTACAAAGTAGAAAATCATCTTAAGAAAAATTAAGTAATCAAACAACATGATTATATCTGATACTCATCTCTCTTTAAAGTGAAAAGAAATTATAGAGCTCTTTCTTAAAGAATTGTCTCTAATTTCTAAGGCTGAATATAAAGTAACACATGCTTTCTGATTTTTCAGTTGTTTCAGAAAATATGACAATTCAAGAAACAAGTACAACGGTTTCACAGCAAATAGATTTAACAACTCTGTCCCAAATTACTGGGACCCAGAAGACTGTACATTTATCCACAGTGTCACCAGAAAGCATGCCTGTTTCTACAATCAATCATGCAGCCATATCATATTCTAATACAATCCCCTCACCTTTAACAACAGTGAGTGCATCAAAAGATTTAAAGACATCTACAGCCCAGACAGCTACATTTTCAGCAGATGTCTTGTTTATTTCAACAGCTACCCCTCTGCCTACCCAGAGTACTCCCATTCACATTGTTACTGATTCCATGAAAGTATTTCAACATCCACATTTACAAAAAACAATGACAACAAAAATGGTGGAGGCCATGGCTACTGAAACCTTTCATCCAACTACAGCTACTGACTTCTTTGACACATGTGGAATTACCAAGAATTCTATTGTATCTGAAACTTTAACAACTAAATCTCCATCAGCTGTTGGAATGACAACTTTATTCTTGATGCCTGAGTCAACATCTGAGTCCATGTCTACAACATTTTGGCCCAAACATAATCCACAATCCACAGATGTTGCTACACTCCCTACCTCTAAATCTTGGCAAGAATTTCTTGTATCTTCAGCTGCCCAAACTGTGTCTTGGTCCACACAAGAAGAGACTTCAGCTATTTCTACTGATATTGGGCTTGCATCAACATCACCAGAGTCTTTGTTCACTTCCACAGCTACTCTTGTGAATTCTGTGTTTTCTGGAAATCAGGTGGCATCTACTTTGTCAACACCTGATGCAGAAATGGCATTCACAGTTCATTCAGTGTTGTCTATGAAGACCACACCTGGCCTAAGAACAGTGAAAACAGAATCAGTATCTACAAATTTCCAAAATGTCTCTTTACGTATCATGGAGGATGCTCTATCTACCCCCATGCCTACAGAGACCTCTTCTATGGCCTTTTATTCCATTACATCCTCTCCAGCAACTGGAACTCAGGATGAACAGACAGTTACTGATACTGAGAGTACACATCTATCCTTATTTCCCAGAACCAAACACATCCCTACATTGGCTGAAATTTCACTCTTCCCTACTATGGAAGGGCTAGTATACACCCAGAAAACACTCATAAGTGAGAAGCCTATGCTTACTTTTATTTCTACTAAGTCACCTTTTACATACAATGCATCTGTGTCAGGTCTCACATCTGTAACTGATAATGCTGACTATGACTTCTTAAACAATGAGACCACTTGGACTTCTAAGCCAAATCAGACCCTATTGATCCCTATGAATACAACCTCTATACCTACATTCATGCCTAATGAAAATCTCACATCATCATTCCAAGATAATACAGATAATTATTCTATGACTACTAATACGACCACAGACAGCAAGGGTACCACCAGCTCTGATGCTGTTACAGTCAGGTATACAACACCTTTATTCAAATCAACATTCCAGTGGATTAGTAATTTTTCCAATGTTTCTGGAATCATAACTAGTCATCTTGAGTCTAATCTTACCACCTTATTCTCGAAAAGCAATTCTATACCCACAGTAGCTGCAAATGAATTTTCCCCAATAACAGGGGAGACAGTTGTTTCATTAGTGGATATATCTACCCTTGCTGACATTGAATCAAATTTTTCTACTGAGAAGAACATTTATGAGACAATAAAAGTAGATACAAATGATATGAGAACATTTGGTGATACTATGGCCCCTCGACCAATGTCTCCAACAACACAGAGAGTCTATACCACTCTGACAAAAGAAACTTCTTCCCATCATTCTAAGGTAAAATCAACTATGGCATCAGTAGCTGAGATTTCTCCATTTTCAGCAATGCTGGAAGCAACAGATGAATTAGTACAACTGGTGACAGCTTCTGTCACTGTTTCCCCTTTTCCAGATACAGAAAAATTGACTACTGCATTGGATACGGAAACTGCAACTACTGGGATGGAAGTGAGTTGGCTTCCAACAAAACTGATGGAAAGCACACCTAAGAGTTCATACAATGGAACTGCAGAAACCTTTAACTCAACCCATACCTACACAGTATACTGGACTTCAGAGACATCTGAGGGGAATTCAGCTTCATTATCCATTTCTGTGAGCACCCAGACACTCCCTGAACTTCTGGGTTATTCAACAAGGATAATGGGAATCACTTTTTCTACTACTCCTTCACAGAAGACAGCTGCATCTTTGTCTGCTTCTCTCTTGTCTCCACAGACTGCATATACTCATTCCTCATCAACCCCTCAACCTACTACTCACAAGTTTGCACTGCCAGTTGATGTCTCTGCTGTCACCTCTCCTGCCACTACTATGGTGGTTTTTGATGAGACCAAGGTAACCCTGTCTCAGCCTCCTACTTTGGCCAAGGATTTTACTACATTTATGCTCTCAGTTGGCTCACCTTTACCAACAACGACAATGACCACAGCACTGGTGCCACCAGTGAGTTCAACACCTTCCACAACCAGTGATATCATACCTACCCCTAGAGACTCACTAAAGACCACTTCAGAGGCCACAGCAATGTCTTCCACAACAACACTCATGACAGTTTCCTCTTTGAAAGAGACTTTGGTACCCTCACTGGGACCTCCCACTCCTTTGATGACTAAGGATATAACCACCCTTCCCTCCATCTCACCTGACTTAATAAGTCCATCCACAAATAATCTTGTCTGCTCAGGGTCTTCCCCTAACATTACTCTTTTGTCCTCTGCTTATGTTAGCTTGACTACATCTACACCAGTAGCAACACCATCTGTATCCCAAGTTGAGGATTCAACTCATGTTTTTAGTTTTCCATATACTTTTAGTAGCAGTGGAGATGTTAGTATGGCTTCTGGACTCATAAAGATACCTACTGGTGGTGAGACTAGGTCCCCCCATACTTCTGTCAATAAGCTTACTACCTCAATAGACACCACATCTACCACATATTTTGTAAACACACCTGTCTCCACCCAGTTGGTGGTTGCAACCTCTATGTTATCTTCTGAGAACAAGCAGACCAACAACTTTATGGCTAAAACCTCCACAACTACAAAGGTGGCAGATATTTCCCCATCTAAGAATTTCTTTATTTTGGACTTCCAGAGCACCTTCCCTTGGGAAATGACAGACATAGAATTTTCTGAGACCACAGAAATCTCCAGTCACCAAACACATTTGCCTTCCAAGATTCTACTTGGGAGTCCAACTTCTGGGAATATAGCGAAATCTACTTCTGGGGACATACAGACCACACAAACTTTGACCTCAAGCACCATAATAGGTGCTCATATTTCAGAAGAGTCGACTAGTCTTGAGGAAACAACACTACCTTCACAAGTTCAAATAATAACCAAATCATTGTCTCCTGATAAAGAAAGGACAAGTACTATTTCACAATATCCTCCCAAGACTGTGGAAAAGATAGTGAGTTCTTCTCCTGTGACTCATCCAGACATAGGTCATGACCAGGCAACTTCATCTATAGACAGTACAACTTCCAGGACAGCTAGAACATCACATCCTGTGCTCATCAACACAACTCTTTCACCCTTGCTTTCATGGAAGACACAACCTGAGTCAACATGGATTGCTTCTTCTACTTCTGTAAGCACACAGAATCTTTCTCCTTTCACATTTGGACTGCTCAACACCAATTTTACAGTGATCAGTACTGATGGGAGCACTACAGTGTTTTCAGTTCCAAATGAACCTACAAACCTTCCTGGGGAGACCACTATGGAAACATCCACTCCTATTTACCAGTTGTCTTCATTGCCACTCAGTGTCACTGCCTTCACCCCTAAAAAGGTTTCTGACACTTCTACAATACCAATGACTAAGTCTTCTAGAACAGTAAACTCAGGCTATTTGAAAAGTGTCTCTATAGGTACTTCTGGGCTTCAGTCTGAGAAGTCTCCAAAGCCTGTTAATAACTCTGATTTCTCAACTACAGTGGTTTCTTCTGATACTTCCACAAGACTTAGTGCATTCTTTACTTCATTGTTTTCACCTCCTCCTAATATTACTAAAACCACATCATCAACATTGAATATCACATCAGTATCATATGCTGGACCTACTTCACAAAGTATATTGATTTTCCCTACTTCCACTAGTTCAGAAGTGGTAAAGATGCCATTAAAGAATATAACTGCACCTATTTTATCGATGAAAACTATTCCAACCATTATAGTAGCTGGAACAGTGACTCCCCTTATAGGTGCCACTTCCTCATCTCTGCTCAGTTCTAAGAATACTGAAGCTATTTCCTTCATCCCAAAGACAATGTTTTCTTCATTACTTTCAACAACCCAGCAATCATCCCAAGAAAATGAGGCTCCCACTCTGAATGTTTTGCCTGGGATTACTAACAGTTCCCTATCTACGGAGAGCAGTGGTGGAGCGACAGAGTTCATAAGGACCTACTCTAGAATGACCATCCCTGCAAGTGAGCTCACATCTACTCCTTCCAAAAGTTTTTATACTTTCTTGAATACTCAGGCCTCCCCATCTTTGACTAACTTTAAAGGCACCCCTAGACCTACAGAAAGTGTAAAATCTACACAGACATACTTTTCCTGTGTTACAGGAAAAATGACTTCCTTGTCAGAGAATATTTTGCTAAGCAGTGAACTAACAAAGAGCAGTACAAATGCGAATACTCCTGTTTTATACCCTTCATGGACTCAACCTAGTGCAACTCCACCTTCTTTGACATCATTTCTTTACTCACCTCATAGTACTGAGGCCAAATTTTCTCTTACATCTCAAATGACTGAGTTCCCAGCACAAGGAACAAGTATCATACCCACTATCACCCAATCTCTACTTAAAACTTCCAGAAACACGTCCAGAGGTGAAGACTCTCAGTTTCCAGTTTATACAACTGATGTAACAACACCAAACATAACGGAAACAGAAATGCTTCATTTTACTCCTGGGACTTTGTCAACATCTCAGATTGGGCTGATCTCTAGAGATATTACAGTGATGCCATTGATTTTGACATCAGAAAGCCTCCCTACTTTGGGGCTTTCTGAGAATACTTCAATATCAGTATCTTCCATAGTTTTCCCTACCATGTTGGCAGCCATTTCCAAGGCTACTTTGCCGACTTGGAGCTTATCTAGTGTCTTTTCAGGCTCTCTGACATCTGTATCGAATTCTCCACATTTTCTAACATTACCTGCAGGAGAAATGGCAGAATCCACGTTTCCAGCATCTGACACAATAGCAACATCCCCTAACTTTACATCAGTATATGTTTCTGATGGAAGCACCACACCCACCCAAAGCACTCCTGTAACTGTACTGGGCATCATCACTGTTGACTCTCTGATTTCTTTGCCTGTATCTACAAAAACCAAAGATGGCAGTCTACACACTTCTACATCCCTTGAATCATCCCCCACGAATACTGTGACTGACAACTGGACTGTGTCTGAACTCATGTCCTTTAGTAGAATGAGTGTATCACCTTTTATAACCACTCATGATCTACTTACTGGTTCTCTGTCTGTGTCTAGCCCTACAAAAACAACTGTGTGGAGTAAAGTCCCAGCTACATCAGAATTCTACACTTTAATTTCTCCTAAATACACACTGGACTCAGTTATGAATATAGCCACTACTACATCCACAGCTATAGGGTCCTCATTTCCACTGATGTCTACTGAGATGACACACCCTTCTACAGCAACTGGGTCTTCACGAATATCTTCATCTTTTAAAACAACCTGGATAGACTCCACATTTTCCTTTTTGTTTACACAAGCATCTACTTCACCAATTGCTACAGTGTCTACAGGTATTTTATTCATATATCCTTTACAGAATATATGAACAATGAATGGGCCATTTGTTCTCCAAGTTTTCTGAACACCTAAAATGAGGTAGAAGGGTGCATAAGTTTCTCATCTCCTTAAGATCTTTGGTACACAAGTATCTTGTCCAAGCGCAGAACTCTCTAGCTGTATTGCTTGTCTTTACTTCAATATATTACAAATAAGTCTTTTTATTCACTCTGGCATTTTGAAGCATCCCTCACAGTTGTTTTGTTCTTGATGTCCTGATTGTGATTATGCCCATGTGCACATAGACTAAGAACATCATCTTTACTCTGTAAAAGGACCATACTGGAGGTGAGAAGACTGGAGAGATGGCTCAGTTATCAAGAGCACTGGTCTGCTCTTCCACAGGACTCTGGTTCAGTTTCCAGCACCTATATGGAGGCTCAAATCCCTCTGTAACTATTGTTCCAGGAGATCTGTACTCTTATGGCACCCTCATGTACCAGGCATGAACATGGTGCACAGACATACATGTAGGCAAAACACCAATACATAAAATAAAATAAAATAAAATGGTTCATGTGCCCTTAGGTCTCATGATGCTTCCCACACAACAGAAAATATCCATGCACCACATACACACACCACCACCACCAACAACAACAAAACAGTAAAAACACACTCACACACACACACATGCAAGCCAAAACCCACAATTGTATCTTTGTATTTTGCCTTTTGAATTCCTCCTGTATAGGTCTGAGCCCTCTCTAATCTTATCTACATTTAACTGACTAGAAATGCTTATTCATAGTTAAGGAGTATTTGGCTTCCATATTGCTCAAATTTGAACAGTTCTTCAATTTTTAAAACATTTGCTTAGAGGCTGGAGTGATGGCTCAGTGGTTAAGAGCACTGAATGCTCTTCCAGAGGTCCTGAGTTCAATTCCCAGCAACCACATTGTGGCTCACAATCATGTGTAAGAAGATATGGTGCCCTCTCCTGGCCTACAGGGACACATGCAGGTAGAACATTGTATACATAGTAAGTAAGTAAATCTTTAAGAAAAAACATTAGCTTAATTAACCTCATTTTGTTATTTGTTATATTTATTTTATATGTATGAGTATTTTGCTTGCATATGTGTATCTTCACCACATGCATGTCTCATGCCCAAAGAGGCCAGAAAATATGTTGGATCCCCTGGAAACAGTTACAGGTAGTTGTGAGCCACTATGTGGGTGCTGGGAACTGAACACAGATCCACTGCTAAAGCAGCAAATGTCTTTAATCTCTGAGTCGTTTCTCCAGTCCCATTTGTTTATTTCTTTTATGTGCGTATGTAAGTGTGTGGGCATGTGGAGTAAGGTGGACTACTTGTTGAAGTCATTTCTCTCTTTCCACCACGGGGTCCCAAGACATTAACTCAGATCATCAGATTATCAAGCTTGGTAGCAAGTGCTTTTATTTGCTGAGCCATTTCCTTGGCTTGGATATGACAAGACAAGATAAAGAGGAACATAAGGAGAGAAAACTCTGAAGAAGGAAGAAAGGCAGTAGGGAGAAAACAATTATTTTCTTAGGACACATGATCTTAAGATATATCATTGAGTATGGCTGTTGAATGAGATAGAAATCAGTTGGCCAATAAAAGTAGAGAATTTAGAGTATGTGCAGCAAATTTGTGTAGAAACTGCACAGAAACCATGGGAAGTAGCCACACAGTCAAAGCAAAGACGGAATGGTAGCAACTGGTACATTTTGCTCTTGGTTATGTAGCCCCAAATGCCAATTCTTGATGTTAAACTAAGCAAAATTTAGGAATGAAAGTAAACATTGTTTTGTTTACTTTACAATAGAAAACATTTCTGATCAATTTTGAAGTCAGACTCCTTGATGTAAATAACTAAAATTAACCTGTTTATTTTTCATTACAGTTTCCTTCTACAATACCAAAATGAGCTTCTCTGTCTTTGATGAAGAGCCAAGAGTCCTTATTAATACTGTTATACATGAATTTACAAAAGATTGGGTAAAATGTCCTTTTAAATATTTATGGTACTTATTGAATACAGGTGACCAAGACTCAGTAGATTGAAAGTGGACTCTCTTTTCTACTGATAATCCATTTCACAGATAAGATTGTTTTTACTGCACATGTATTTGTTGTAGGCAACATTCTGAAGATGTAGGCAATCTCTCTCAGAGTAGCAGTGTTGAAAGCTTTTATGAGATGTTATTATTTTCATTTGTTGAGATCTGTACATTTTCCTCCACAGACAGAAATTCTGAGTCATTGCCAAATTTTCCTTGTTGGGGAAAATTGAGCAGTGATGACAAAATCTATGACATAGTGTTTATGTAGCTTTATGTTCTTTATTTTTGTTCATCTACAACACAGTGAATATTTTACCTGTTCTTAAATTTCTTTTTTTCTTTTTTTTCTGTGGACCTCAGACAAAGACTTGAAGTCATGGTCTGACTCATAAGCTACCCACAGTCATCATCGATTCGACATCATCCCTGCTCTTCTCTATTGATTTTAACATGCTTGATTATTATTTTTAGATAATCACTGATCACAAATATGTGAGGCAGATCCCTAAGTATACTTTAGGGCTATTCAGGATCTTTTGCCCATTGAGCATCCTTTTGGACACACAATCTTAGCTGGTCAAAAAAAAATCTTTTACTCACTGTTTTTCACCCATATTCCATACAAACAATTTGGCCATGTTTGTGCTTCCAGATGACAAGAAGCACTTCATCAATATAATAAAGAGTCTGTAAAAGTATCTAAACAAAGAAATGATCATTGACTGTACTCACACTGTATCCTATGAACACAAACAGCACATCAAGAAGCTCATGACCACTTAAATTTCTTGATAATAAAACTAATGAATACTGAGTAATTGAAATTAATATGAGGATGCCTAAAACAGACAATGCCTATCCTTTCCTCTTAATAAGTAAGGTATATTCTGTGAGATTTTTCTATACAGTTATAAGTATGTGTTCTTTCAGAAAAAGGATTGCTATTATATTAATTATGCCACTCTTTAACATACTTCCTTCCTACTTACCTGTTGATTTTTTCCATTTCTGAGGAGCAAATCCAAATCTTTGTACAGACTAGGCAAACACCTTACAAATGATGAACACCAGTAACACTTTACTATGTATCTCTGAGTATGTTTGTGGTAGTGGCTATAGCTCTGCTTCATACAGTTTATCAG
This sequence comes from Sigmodon hispidus, assembly GCA_004025045.1. NCBI lineage: Eukaryota > Metazoa > Chordata > Mammalia > Rodentia > Cricetidae > Sigmodon > Sigmodon hispidus. The sequence continues at coordinate 56,632 of PVIH01005182.1, read as the reverse complement.
AAGCATAAAATTTTTATGTATGTCTGTAACAGACTTTTATTTCATTTTCAATTTAAATGTCTATTGGTAGACTTTTAAGTTGTTTATATATTGTCTATTTTAAACAGTTATAAAAACAGTATTCTTCCATTATTTTAGAGATCCTTGAATATTTTTATAGAATTAATTTTTATGTTTTTAATCATTGGATCAAAAGTCATGAACATTTTACATCTTAAAGTTATCATAAAATTGTCTTCAGATAAGTAACACCACCAATGTGCACCTTAGGCTCAGCAGTGAATGATCATATTGGTTTTCCTGTTCTCCATTAGCACTTATGTTCAAGTGTGTATGACCCAATTTTAAGTGCTTGAAAATAGTGTTTCAGAGTGTTCAGGCTGCCTTATAAAGATACACCAACTGAATGGCTTTAAAACAGCCATTTGTAAAATACCAGTTTTGGGTGGGAGTCGGCGAGGGGTAGAAAAGTTTAAGAGGACAGTGCTAGAAGGATTAGATTTGGGTGAGCTTCTTGGTGTCGCCTGCTTGTTGTGCCTTCAAATCATGTTACTTCTGTGCACATATACATATGCTTCCTCTTTGTCCTCTTATAAGGATGACAGTTCTTACTGAATTTGGGCTTGATCTTTAAGTTTAATCACCTCTAATGGCTTTACAAAAAAATATGATCACATTACAGATCAGGCATTCTGCTGTGGGATAGTCTTTCTGTATGCTGTAAATATGTATTGTTACCATTGGTTAATAAATAAGCTGCTTTGGTCTATGGCAAGACAGGATATAGACAGGTGGGAAATCCAAGCAGAGATTTAGGGAGAAGAAAGGCAGAGTCAGAGAAGATGCTGAGAGCTACTGAAGAAGTAAAATGTAATAGAACACAGGTAAAGCCACAACACATGTGTCTATACATAGATTAATAGATATGGGTAAAATTAAGATGTAAGAGCTACAGGTTTCCATATTTAAAGTTAGGTTGGAGGGCCCCTTAGCTTCAAACAGTGAGTGACATTGGTAATTGAAGAACTGGAGCAGGTTTGGAGACAATGGGTTTATTGAAATGACAACTGCAGCTCACATTGTCCTAAGTGACTTCATTGAGTTAAAATGAAAGTGTGATCACACAAACACTGACTGTCTCCCTTTTTTCTTTTACAGCTGAATTCTACGTTCCAAAACAGTGAATTTTCTCTTGCAAACTTGGCTATTCAAATCAAAAGCAGGTATGTAAATGCCATTTTCTGTGAGTTAAAAAAACTGAGGGACCACCTGGGTCTGTGAGTTTCCCTTTTTGATATTTAGAAATGAAGAATACATTTGTTTCACTGTAGGTTGTAAAAATCATCAAAAGAACATAAGAAAAGAATGCAGAAAGGAAAACAATGAAATCAGAGACTCATTTTGCAACATCCTATTCTTTTTTTTAAAGTCAGGTGTTTTATTTGTTTGTTTATTTATTTATTTATATTTATTGTTGAATAAAGTCTCATTTTTTTATCCATGTATCCCCTTGTTCAAACTCCCTTCACCCTACTGCCCCTCCCAGTCACTCTCTCTTCTCCCTATCTCCTCCCCAGAAAGAGCAGTAGGTACCAAGGTGGCTTAGTTCAGCATCCACTCCAGGCAAGTCCGATTTCCTCATCCCAATATCAAGACTGGGTCAGGTGTCCCTCTGGAGGGAATGGGCTCCAAGGTGCTTCAGATTCCAAGCTGTTCGGTGGTTGTGGTTTGCAGCTTGGGTGTGCTTTGCTTTCTGTTGAAAGTCCACTAATGAGTGAATACTTCCCCTGCTTATCTTTCTGGGCTTGTGATACTTCACTCAGAAGGATATTCTCCAAATCCATGCATTTGCCTGATAATTTTAGGATATCATTTTTTCTTACTGCTGAGTAGTACTCCATTGTGTAGATGTACCACAGTTTGTTAATCCATTCTTCAATTGAGGGGCATCTAGGTTGCTCCCAGGTTCTTGCTATTATGAATAATGCTGCTATGAACATAGTTGAGCTAATGCTCTTGGGGTGTGAATGTGCATCTTTAGGATATATGCCCAGTAGTGGCATTGCTGGATCCTTGGGAAGATTGATTCCCAGGTTTCTGAGAAACTGCCATAGTACATTCCAGAGGGGCTGAACGAGCTGACACTCCCACCAATAATGGAGGAGTGTTCCCCTTGCTTCACATCCTCTCCAGCATAGGCTGTCATCTGTGTTTTTAATCTTAGCCATTCTAACAGGTGTAAGGTGGTATCTCAAAGGGTAACATCCTATTCTTAGTGAAACAAATTCAGTTTTGGGAGAGTGAAAATGCACTGGCATGAGGAAGTCTTCAGCCCACCTATAAAAGGCTCTGATCCTAGGACTCAGACACTTCTCACTAGATGCCACTTTGGAACACTGTCACATGTGGCTACCCCTCTATGTGACTGCTTGCTTTCTATATGTTGACTCTTTGGTTTCTCTTATGTGTCCAAATAAAAACAGTTTTGTGAAGGTTTATTTGTAAATGAAGGCTATCATAGACTATTGCCTTAGTTTGGGCTATAATAACAATACATACTACAGACTGTTTGGCTTCAGTCACAGTGAATGTTTTCCTCACACTTTGGGAGAATGTGATTGTGTGGTTTGGTCCTGCAGAAGGACCTTCTGGAATCTTCACATGCTAGAGGATACAGACAGGAAGCACTTCTGTTTTAACTTGATGTGTTCACTAGTTCACAAATGCTCATCATCTAATATCATCTTAGTAGGATTCAACATAAGAATTTTAACTAAACATAACAATTCAACACCCCCCAAAATTGAAAGCAAATAGGAGATATTTGGAGTCTCCAATATTGCTTTAAATGTCACATGTTTTTATTCAGTGTCTAAATAATGTTGTCATTGTAAAATCTATGTAGAAATAATGTATAGAAATCTATAACATGGATATTGAAAATCAATAAAGCCTATATTTTTCTACCACTTGAAGAATACCTGTGAACATCTAATACCATATATTTATCCAGTTTTTAAAATGTATTTATGGGGCTGGAGGGATGGTTTAGCAGTTGGGAGTGCTGACTGTTCTACCAAAGGATCTGGGCTCCATTCCCAGCACCCACATGGCTGCTCACAACTGTCTGTAACGCCTTTTCCAGGGGATCTGACACCAATGCACATAAAATAAAAATAAATTAAAAAATGTACTTAGTAAGAGACTTCCTACTCTATATACTGTTTAAGAACTTTCTTTTTTTTTATAATAAATCATGCACATCTTCTATGTCATAATATAAAAGCTAGCTTATTCTACTTTTTAAACTTTTCTCTTTTTTGAGAGAGGGTCTCACTGTGTAGCTCTAGCTGTCCTGCATCTTGCTATGTAGACTCAGGCTGGCCTCGAACTAAAAGAGCTTCACCTACTTCTGCTCAGAAACAGTGGAATTAAAGGCATATACCACCACTACCAACTTAGCCTATTCATTTTAATGATTGTATAAAAATTTGAGTAATTCCCACCATTGTACATGTATTTTTAATGCCCTATTGCAGATAAAAGTCTAACCATCTCACTTTAGTATGCAAATAATGATCATTTGAAGGGTCCCTTTGGAGCCCCAGCATAGTTGAAATTCTACTACCTCACATTTGTCATTAACCTTATCTTGCAATTCATGCATTTGGTGCTACATTTCATGTTTCTATCATTTTTTTTTTTGATGCTCTTGATACAGAAAGACCTCCGAAGAAGAGATGGCCATGTACAGACACATTGTAAGTAATTTTTCCAAAATGAACTTACTTGTGATCCATTCTGAAAATAATTAACCATAAGTAAATAGCTCTTTTTTTCTAGGAGTATATTACCAGGTAAGTTCAGTGGTGAAAGTTGAGGGTCAAACTGTTTCCTTTAGGATTGACCCAAGGACCTATCAAAAAAGCAACCCTCTGTTTCTTCTGAATTGACCATGTGGCAGCTTTTTAAGGAAGATTTTGTGGGCAGAATGAATGTATAGAATGACTTAGAGATCATAAGGGGTAGTATAATTTCTTGACTTTGGACATCTCACAGAAAAGCCTCACTCTTCCAAGATGCAACTGTTTGTAAGTCTGCAATTCTCCTAACAAATCTCAATTCCTTCTCTAGTGTGTATTTGTAGAGTGCAGCAAAGGAGCCCCCATCATCTTTGACCCAAAGCCCAGTGCTTATTACAGCAACTCAGAACTGTGCAGTGGTACACTCTAAAATGGTTAGGAACCACACAGCTTTCAAGGCATTTGAAAAGGAGATAAATATTTTGACTCTATAAAATACAGTAAATCCAATAGTTCATTCTAAGTCATCTGCCATCATTTAAAATACTTGCTATAAACAGCTGTCAGAATTTAAAAATGCAACACACAGTATAACTGAAATATAACTAACACAATTTAACTGAAATTTCTATAAATATGATATGTAGAAGCTCTGATGTGGTAATCTGTCAAAGCTCCTAGTTCCTTCACTTCCTGACTGTGGGACCTGGGGCAAGTGAATCAACCTCTCTGTTCCTCCATTTCCTTATCTGTTACATGGGCAGAACTAACTAGTATCTCTTAAGTGCTAACTCAGCTTAGGATGATTAAGTGTTCCATGTTTATCATTACATCATCACCACCCTGTCCATATCCAGAAGGCTTAGATTGGGATGCTGAGTAGATCATTAACATCCCTTAGAGTCAGCTGTTTCATCTAGAAAGTGGAGTGACAGTCCTGTATTATCCACTCTTCAGGCTTGATTTGAAGACTAAACACATTAGTGTGCTTAAGGGATATTTGAAGAAGGCAGTGGTTGTGTGAATGTAGAGAATAATTATGATTTTCTTGTTAATGATAAGCCATCTATTTAAATTTGATGTTTGTTCAAGGATTTTCATGACTATATGGTTTTTTTTGTTTTGTTTTTTTTTTTTTTTTTGCATGGGTTGGAACAGAAAAAAGAGCAAGGAATGGCTACAGTATTTCATGTACCATACAGGTAGGAGCTAAGTTTATTCATAGTTGGTACATTTAGTTCTGATTTGCCTTCCTTTTAATTCTGTGTGTGCAATGTTCAGCCTTTGGTTAGAGTTGTCAGAACGAGATCAAAGTACCTGATGGTTATTTCACAACTGCTCTAATTAGGCTAAATTGTTTCTGTTGGTCACAGCATAGCCTTAGCAGCCTGTCTGCAGCCTCTTTGTAGTGAAGAGAATATGGGGTCCAAAGAAATTGTAATTTGGGGATGGGGAAATAAAATGTTTGTCATGGTGAATAAGGTCAATGACATGCTGAGAAAACAATGAAAACCCCATGGAAACACATCCCAGCTAGTTTCCACACTCATGGGCCAAATCCTCTTGGAACAATGGCTGTTGCTTGTTTGTTTGATACACGTTATGAAGGACATAAAGCCAAAGAAGGCTTAGGAGGGGATTATTGATACGCCCAAGGTACTGAGTTGAGGGTCAGCTTTAAGCAAGAAAGAGACATTTAAGCAGCTGAGTCCTCTGTATAGTGGAAATATGAACTCAGAGAAGAGAAGGACTCCAATCAGAAGTAATAGGATGAGTGGAGTTTAACTTACCACCTATAGGACTGGGAAAAGATATGAATTCTTTTAATTTTCCATATGGAGAAACTTGACATAAAGGCCAGAGCATCTAAATTCTAATAATTGCTAGGAAGCTCAGTGAGTATGTACATTAAAAGCTATATGCAAAAATTCAAATGAAAAAAGATGGAGGCAAGTTTGTGAGTCTGAAATATTCCTCCCAGTAGAATACTAGAGAAATCTAGATTATCTAAAGACCTTATTGCAGACATTGAGGTCAAGGACTGCTCTATTCTTTATTGTGTTTTAGTGGACAAAAAGTTTGAAAAATTTTGCAGGAAATGTTCCCTTCCTAAGCTTCAGTTCTCCCATCTGTAGAATGGGAATCCTAACATCAATATCTCATAGGTTTTTGTAAGAATTAAATGAATCAAAACATGTGGAGCAAGAACTCCACAATGCTAGCTATCATTATCATCATTATTAGTCTTTTATAGAACTAAGTCTTAAGCAGAACATTTCTGTATAGACTAATTGGACATGTGCTTATTTGCCTTATGGCAGTAATAATGGATAAATTGAAGGACCACAACGATAAAAGGTTTTCTCTGAAATAATAACTCCTGAGTACTTTGTCTTCCCTATTAATTATGACAAACTCCTAGAGAAATCTCCTGGCTAGGCAATTTCAGCATAATACAAATGTTGTAGACTATTCTTTTGAAAATAGGTTTTGAGTTGTCCTTTTAGGATGGATGCAAGAAAATTTATTAGAATATTTTCCTGTGCTGTCTTCTATCATTTCTCAACATCAGTTGTGGCTATACAATATTTAATACATTGTGGCCTATCAATGAGGGCAGCTCTATAGAATTTCAGCAGCACTGGCCAAACTGAATACCATTGACCTAATTGCAGTGTTTCTCTTTTTGCCTTGTGTATAGTTGTGTCTGTTGGGTTATTATAAAAGCCAATTCCTCCTTGGAATCAATGGAACTGATCAGCAGGATCCGAACAAAGATACACGGAAACCTTTCACACACAAACTTCACACAAGATCAATTGACTCTGCTGGTAAAGTCTGACCGTGTTGTAGTGGAAAAGCTAGGTAATTCATTTGGCAGAGTATTTCAGTATGAATGCATTTTTTTTAAATTATAAGACTCATAGTGAATATTCTGTAAGGGTGCTTAAGTTTTCAAAGGGAAGAAAAGGCTTATTTATTTATTTACTTTTAGACAAGGTCTCCCTCTGTATCCTAGGATGGTTGAGAACTTAGTATATAATCAAAGTAAGTCTTTAACTCATCAAAACCCTCCTACCTCAGCCTCTGCCTCCTAAATGCCAGGTGCTGGGCTTATAGGTATGAGTCACTATGCCCAGCTGAGAAGTCATCTTTCCAGGTAAAGTTATGCCTACATGTCCTGATGACTCTTCTACCTTTAAGAGCTTATAAATGAATAACAGAGACTTTACAAGGAACTATTGGTTAGCTGTGAATATTAACAGTGGCTGGTCTATGAGTAGTGTGAGAAGGTTGCCTCTCTGTACGAAAACCTGTAGATATGGGGGGCTTTGTCATTACACACAAAACGTGCCCTATAGATAATTGCTAATTTATTGACTGATTCAGCCAACCTATTCATCTTAGGAAATGATCTGAGAACTGTCCCAGATTTCCCTCATGGACATTTTTCTTTTCTAATTAGGAAAGCTTCAGAGGTAAAAGAAAAGGACTACTGGGCCACTCCACCTCCTCCTTCCCATTGCTGCTGGCTTTGTTCCTTTTCCCTAGTAGAGAAAAACTGTAAAAACTTTGAATTAACACATATGCATTAGAATGGACTGTCCTTGGCAGCAAGCTAATTAAATGCCAGAGGCATGTGGTTGCACAAGATTAGAGTGAGATGAAGACAGAGAAAAGTAGAGGCCACAGTCAAAGCCGACCATGTAAATGACACTAATCAGTGAGTGTGTCCTGGAAGTCATTTTCTTACTTGCTCCTCTAGAAGATTGGACAGATCTAGACGAGTCACTTCTTGGGTCACTCTGTCACCATCTAAGGGAAAATGTCTCGAGTCAGGATCATGGATACAGTAGGCACTCTGTAAGGACTAGAGACTTTCACATAGACTTAGCCTAGACCACATCTTTCTTAAAATGACAAAGTCTGATAGCAAAAGTGTGGCTCAGCAGCTTTCCATGGGGAGGTTTGTGTTATCCTTCAGCACTGTCAGCAGAAACCATTGTGGGCTTGGGTATATTGGTCACAGCAGGTATGCTGATTTTACTGAAACCAAATCCACCTGAGACCATTAGGATGACTACCATAGGGAAGGGATGTCTGCCCACAGTCTCCTCCTGTGTTTATATAGCAGAATGATAACAGCAGTGAATGTTTTGGAAGAAAGAAAATCAGTAGACAAGGGCTCCAGATGTGTTACATTATTACCACTTTTGTGGTTTGATTTTTTTCCCCAATGTATATTTAGACCTTTAAAAATCAATTTCCAAATTTCATTATATACATGTATAAAATTGTCAAAGAATTTTTAAAAATGGAAAAAGCAAGTCCACCCCTCCATCAATAGGTGGTTCTAATGAAAAGGACTAAACTTGGGGTTACACTGAAAGGCTTATTTAAACAAAGGCTTATTTAAAACTGGTTTCCATGAAGCTTAGTTTAAATGTCCTGGTTGAAATGATTCCTTCTTGTATATGCTGATGGTTGTATGCACGGTAATAATGATGGACCATAATGGATGTTCATGATACTTTTAAGTGCCTTTTGCCCTTGAAAATGTTGCATACATTTTTCTCTGTAGAGCCAGGAAAATGCGAAGCAGATGAAACACCCTCAAAATACAAAGGAACATATAAGTGGCCATTAACTGACCCTACTGAGAAAGCCCAAGTAAGGTGCATTACAAATGAGAATAGGAACGCCACAAGAATCTGGTATGTATCTGTGAAATTCCAAATGCTAGTTTATGTGCAACAAGGGCTGCTCCATTAGAGGGGGGGTGTTTATGTCATTCTTTTTAGTCCCTCTCCTTCATTCCAACTGCCAATCCTTTTTCTTTCTTTTCACCTTTTAGAATTAAATATGCACATATAGCATAATACACATTTCAAGAAGACAAAAGCAAAAACTCACCCATGACCGTGCCACCTCAACATAGCTGTTTTTAGGTTGACATGTTTTTGTTTTGCCTCCCCCAATCCTCAGTTTGGCCCTTCTCTCTATGCCTTTAAGTTTTGTTGTAGTGGTAACCATGGTTTATATACAAATAATGTAATTTACCCTTTCATTCAATAGTTTATCAAACATTTCCATGCTTTGCATTCATCTTTTTAATGATCAATTCGAAGCCAGCCTCGGCTGCTATCTCAGTGATGGGCCATCATAATTTATTCCATCACTCTTCTATTGTTCAGTTTATCATTTTCCCTTTTAAAATCATCAGCCTTCTTTTCTTACTCTCCACTGTTAATGGTGTATGCCAAATAACTTAAATGGGCAGGAACAGAGGGGCAGCAGGCTTCAACAGAGGCTTAAAAGCACCGGTAGAAAGGCACATCTCTAACAGCATTGTATCCACCCCTGCTTTCATCTAATGAGTCAACAAAGCAAGCAACTTTGGCAGCCACAGCCGGAGCTCATATACAGCCTCTCCTTTGCAGCCCACTCTTCGGTACAAGCCCTTTACTAGTACAGGCCCTTTGCCTACTATTAGAGCTGTCTCCATGCTTTCTCACAGTCCACTACTCCCTGATGCCAATTCACTGTGCTGCCAGCATGATTTTCTGAAGTCTGGCTGCTACCATGGCAGACTTTTGTTAAAGAATGAAGTCCAAGCCTCTAGCACACTCATCAAGACAGCGGGTTGCCTTTCCTACTGTTGCCTCCATCCCTTCACCATGTACTATAGCCGAAGAGATAATTTGTTATTGTAGGCATGCCTGCCACTTCTTTGTATCTCTTTCTCTGACTTGTGGCATCAGGAAAGTATATGTTCTTTCTGTGCCAGGCTCAGCTCACTTCAAATGCTGAAGTTCTCCTTACCTAGACACAAGTGCTTTGTACCTGTAGTCACACAACTTCAAGAGCCTAGAAGGGATAATTGTTGTGAGTGTGAAGTCAGCTAGGACTCCTTAGTAAGTTCCAGAACAGGTTGCTTTACAGAGTAAGACCCTATTTAGAAACAAAAACAAACAACAAATAACCCCACCCAAATCAAAACTCACCACCACCACCACAACAAGAAACACATACACAGGAAAGAAGAAAGAACAAAAGAAAAAAAAACAGTTCCTCTTGTATGGTGTTTGATAGATTTAGTTTTGTTTATGCAACCCTTTCTCATGTTTTGCACAACTCAGAGTGTAATGTTACTCAATTCCAAGCTCTTAGTGATGTTCAAGACCCTTCCATGTTTGCCTATGCCTCCTCCTACCATCCCTGGAGTCTGTGGGTGCGCGGTGACTGCACTGGCTGACTTGGCCTGGCCTGAAGTAGATGAGGGACGAGTCAGGGTTGATAGTAAAGGGCAGTGAGCTACAGAGAATCATCAATCACTTGGAGACAAGTACTAAACAAGACTGTATTCCAATGGATATTTCTCTTTAAAAGAGGCAAGAGAAGAATATGATGGGAAGGAGTCATATCTAGAGGGGCAGTATCTTCACTGATTCTTGGTGAGCTGAATCTTACCCTGCTTCATTCCTAGCTACTTGACTTTCATCTGTGTTATTTAATCCCAAAAGCTGGGACTGTACATAGGAAGGCATGCCATAGGAATAAAGAAGTCATCCTCTATTTGCTTTTATTTAATTGATTAGTTAGCAAATAGTAATTATTTCTCATTTTGAGACAAGGTCTTACCTTGTATCCCAGTCTGGTCTGGAACTCATGGTGGCCCTTATACCTTAGCATCTCAAGTGCTGGCATTCTAGACAGGAACTACTGTATCTAGCCAGTCCCATTTCTTTTAAAATTACCCTTATCTATTCCTTTAATGAGAAAGCTGGATCATGCCTCTTCTTCCTCCATTATACTTTTTTTTTGCAGTTCTATCAGCATCCAAACTGGCAAATGTCAATGGGAAAAACCAAGGTTTAAGCAATGCGAGCTGCTTCAAGGACTACCTGATAAAATTGTGGATCTTGCTAATATCACAATAAGCGATGGTAAGACAGTTTTGCACACATCAGAGAAGCCATGGGACCTCCCTTAGTTAGCCTACTTGACCTGAGTTAAGAAAGAGTGTAGTCAGAGCTCTATTAAAATTTACCTTTCAAAGGCCCTGCTTCAGAAGCCATGTCCTTGTTAGTGGAGGTGGCAGTAGGCCAGGAATGAGGACTATTAGACTTCTCTATTTTGTAGATTTTCATTTCATATGTTTAGTATTATTTTCCCTTTCTTTTCTATATTTAAAAACTTTTAAGAGGATGGCGTCAGGGCAAATTTCTGTAAGTGGATGTTTCCTGTCCAGATTCCCTGTTTCCAAGTACCCAGCAGTCACTTTCCAAATTACCACACAGAGGCTTATATTAACTATAAATGCTTAGTCAATGGTTCAGCCTTGTTACTAGCTAACTCTTACACTTAAATTAACCAATATTTCTATTTATGCTTTACAACGTGGTTTATGGCTTGTTACCTCATGTTTTATACATCCTGCTTGCCTGGTGGCTGGCTTGTGTCTCCTCCAACTCTCCTGCTCTGCTCTTTTTCCTCCCATCATTCTCTCTGCATCAGGCTTTTGGTCCAATCTCTTTTTGTCCTGTTATTGGCCATTCCATTCAGTTTCTTTTATTAACAATGAGCATAATCCACAGTACATTTCTATAGTTCTAGTACTTGGGAGGCTGAGGCAGGAGGATCTTGGGCTCAAGGCCAGCCTTGGCCAAATAGTGAGAGAACCTGTTTAAAAACAAAATAAAGAAAATGGTAAGTATGTGCGCACGTACACACACACACACACACACACACACACACACACACAAGTCCCAATTCAGGACTTTTTATCAATTGTAACGAACTATAGAAATGATCCCTGAAAGTATAGTCTTGATTTATCAATTATAAAGAAAAAGACTGCTTTAATAGATATTACAATTGCAACAATATTTTACAAATAGAATGTTTAATTTTATAAACAGTTTGGGCAGTGTAAATTAGTGCTAAGCATAAATTCTGGAAAATGGGATTGCTTGAGTTAATCATATAATATCAAAATGCTCTTTATAATAGTTGTATCAATTTATTATCCAGTTCATAGGCTGTGAAAGTGCCTGGTTTAGAACACCTTCATTAACACAGTATGTTATCAAGCTTTACAGTATGCTATCAAGCTTTGGAGTCTCGGGTGACTTGATTAGCAAAATCTGATATCTCAAAATAGTATTAAAACATTTTAGTGATCATATACACAGATTCTCTCCACTTAGCAAATAAATCTAGTGGGTCATTTTATTCAGTAACTCAGTTGTGCAACCAGCATTGTGTATTCTACAGAGATGCATTAAAAAAAAACCATTTTATTATACAAATCACTGTACTTGTTACCATCACCTCTATTTCTCTCTTCCCTCAGTTCCTAGCAGCAACTGATCCACTTTCTTTTTTTTTTTTTTTTTTTTTAAAAAAAAAAAAACACTTTTATTTATTTATTTGCCTTGGTGTTTGCTTGGAACTGGAACTACAGACAGTTGTTAGCTGCCATGTGGGTGCTGGGAATCGAACCCGGGTCCTCTGGAAGAGCAGATGTTGCTCTTAACCACTGAGCCATCTCTCCAGCCCCCTGATCCACTTTCTACCTCTGTGAATTTTGCTTATTGTAGATATCTCAAAATGTTTGTGAAGTTTCTTCATATTGCACCACAGGCCGTTACCCCATTTTTAGTGGCTGAATAATACTGTATTAAATTGACCTATCATATTTTATTAGTCACTCATCAATTGATGGACACATTTGGTTGTTTGCATGTTAGGCTACTGTTTATAGACAGATTATGACTATTTGTAGCACAAATGACTAGTAGACATGTTTCCTTCTCTTAGGACATACTGAAGAGTACAACTGTGAAGTCATCTGATAACTCTATACTTAGCCTCTGAAGGAACTGCAAAACTGTTTTCCACAGCTGCTGAGCCATTTTGCATCCCCACTGACACCATTTGAAGTTTCCAATTTCCTCATGTTGTTGAGAACACAAGGCCATCCTTTAGTTACAGCTGGTGTCAGTGCCTTTCCTCCCTATCATGTATACATTTACTCTGGATTTTAGTAATTTGTGTCTTTTCTGTTGTCCTGCTTAGTCTAGAGAAGGGGATGTGCATTTTTCATAACATCTATTTGTTTAGGGGAGAAGTAGGTTAATACCAATAACTAATCTTTTGAGACAGAGTCTTGCTAGGTATAACCCGTAGCTCAAAATGTCCTGGAATTTTTAGTACCCTTGCCCCAGCCTCCTAAGTATGGGGGTTCTAGGCATATACCACTTTGCCCAGAAACACCAACACTGAAGAAAGTAAAGGGCCCCTCTGTGTGCTTCCCATACATGCACAGTTCTCCCTTACAGTCACCAGAGAGGTAGCATTGTTACAATGAATGACTCTACCCTGACACAGTTGACACTTTATATTGGGGTTCACTCTCATCACTGTACTATGTATGTCTTAGTTAGGGTTTCTACTGCTGTGATCAAACACTATGACCAAAAGCAACTTGAGGAGGAAAGGGTATATTTCAGCTTATAACTCCCAGACTGTACATTCTTTATCATTGAGAGAGGTCAGGGCAGGAATTAAACACAGAAACCTGGAGGCTAGAACTGAAGAGAAGCCGTGGGGAATGATGCCTACAGGCTAGCTTAGTCTTCTTTATTATATATCCAGTGCTACTTACCCAGGGATGGCACTATTCACAGTAAACTGGGCCATCCCATATCTCTCACTAAGAAAATGCCTTCAGGCAAGCATGATAGATGCATTTTTTCAGTTGATACCAAACAACTCTAACTTGTATAAAATTGACATCAAACTAACCAGCAACACACCAGGACAGTGTATACTGGTAACTATAAACATAAATGGGCATGACATTTATCCACAAAATTATACTCTCTTAAGGCCTCCTTGCAGTACATTTATTTATGCATTCCTTTCTCCCCCGTAGTCTCTGGAACTCAGTGGTCATTTTATTATCTTCATGGTTTTGTCTTTCATAACATAGTTAAAATCATGTAATATGTACTTTTTTAAAGTTGACTTCCTGCCCTTGGCAGTGTTTAATTAGCGTTGTTATGGCTTGCTAACTCATTTCTTTTTAGTACTGACAAGTACTCCATTGCTGAGATGTATGACAATTTATTTATCCATTCTCCTAATTGACATTTGATTTGCTTCTAAGTTGTTCTCTGCTCTCCATCATCTGCAGCATTTGCTGCTGGCAGTGTTTTGGATTTAGGCCATTCTAATAGCTGTACGCTATTACCTCATGGCATCTTTAATTTGGAGTTCCCTAGTGACATATGGATTGAATATCTTTTCACATGCTTATCTGTCACTATATATCACTTCTGGGGAAATATGTGCTGTAGACTGAATGTGTCTGCTATCAGCCCTAACCCCAGCTAAATGTATATGTTCACATCCTAATTCCAGAGTGACTGGGGCATTTGAAATTTCATGAGTGCTGGTCCTTTATGAATAGGATTTGTGTTTCTCCAAAAGAGGCCTGAGAGGCCTTGTTTTTCTCTTCCACCATTGCAGTAGAGAAAAGAGCTTCTTTGAACCAGAAAGTGGGGGCTGAAAATATAGGAAATTTCATTTCCTCATAGAATGTTAATTTCTGCATAACCTTGTAGATGTGACTGGCTCTACTGCTTCACTGGGTCTCTGCCTTAATGAATGGCCATCGATAAATACAACAGCACCTTCGAGAAGTACCAAAGGATTGGTCAGTAAACAACTTGTCTTCCTTGTGGAAGATTCACATTTGAGATCCTTGGCGAAGAATATGTGGTAGAGTTAGAAAAGTGAGCCCAACTCTGATGTTTTAGATGGGAAATCATGAATCAGGGCAAGAGGTAGTGCTGCAGGCTGTAGCGAGTGGGCGGAGAGACCGTGGGCCAGTCACAGGCTGACCTCCTTCCTCCTGAGTGTCACATCTGCTTTAGACTCGCTAATAGAGTTTTCTCTTGTGGGAGAAAAAGTCAACAAATAGCCATAACAAGAACAAAAGCACTGTACTGGTTTGAGAGTTTTAGAAAATCAACTGAGAAGTTGCAACAGAGAAAGATAGCAGTTGGATGGATGGTGGCTCTAATGCATATAAGTGAAAAGTAAACCAGAAGCCTATTAGCTTTGGAGAAATCCTCTTCCTTTTAAGTAGGGAACTTAACAATGTTGAGTACAGTGTAAGGGAAAGAAAGTAACTCATACTGAAACAATTTATTGGCATTCCTTTTCAATTTTGGGGACAAACATTAGATATCTTAGTTGGAGAAAAACTCTCTAGTTCTCCCGTGTAAATACTTGTTCTTCTGAACTCCCTTATATTACACAATTAGAAAAAAACGACTTCATTTTTCAAGGTTTTTTTAGTTCTGTTTGCTCCCTGGTTTCATTAGTCACATTATACTGAAGATATGCCAGGCCAGGATTAAGTTGGCTGGAATTTTCTACCATCATGGCAGGCAGGACAGTGAGTGACTGACAGAGAACAGGGGCTGGAGGGAGCTCAGGGATGAATAAATGGCTAGCACGTGCAAGGCTCTGGATTCCAACTCCTGGTCAAGGCAGGATTGGCAAAGCACTGCTAGTTCAACCCCCAACCATGGGGAGAAAAGAAATGAAAGGCTACAAAAGCTGGAGCAAATACTCAGGCTAAAACACTCAAGTTCAACAGCTAGAGAGGGTTAGATCATCTCTGTCTTCACATTTTAATCTGTGTAAAGGTGCCAGTATGAATAATCATTGTGTGATGTTGTTAATGCTTTGCTGTTATAGCTCATCTTCAAAATGCCAAATACCATTTCATCCCCTCTTTTGCTACTGGAGTTGGCTTCCTAATGTAGTGGTAGAATTTTGTTTTTTGCATTTTTCTTCTCTGATTCAGTACATACAGACTGCAGTTTTTCCTCCGTCCACTGCTCCCAGTTCTATCCCCACCCTACACCTCCCCTCTAGCCCAGACACACTTCTTCTCTGTTTCCCTTTAGAAAAGAGCAAGCTTTTCAGGCCAAGTTACAATTAGACTAGGCACAAACCCTCTTGTCAAGCCTGAGCAAGGTAACTCAGTCGGAGGAAAAGGGTCTCAAGAGCAGGTGAAAGGTCTAATGTTTACAAGGACTAAAATGTAGATATTTTCTTTTTTAATATTTATTTATTTATTTATTTATTTATTTATTTATTTATTTATTTATGTATACAGTGTACAGAAGAGGGTACCAGATATCATCATAGATGGTTGTGAGCCACCATGTGGTTGCTGGGAATTGAACTCAGGTCCTTCAGAAGAACAGTCAGTGCTCTTAACCTTTGAGCCATCTCTCCAGCCCGATATTCTTTTTCTTAATGAATTCTCATTTAGGGTGCTTCCTCACAGAACACAGCTATTGTGTTTTGAGAAGTCCAATGGTATGCTGAGAAATATTTTACCAACCAATTCTATCTCCAAAGTATAATTAATGATTTTTCTGTTTGTTTGTTTTTTGAGACAGGGTTTCTCTTTGTAGTCCTGGCTGTCCTTGAAATAGCTCTGTAAACCAGGCTGGTCTTGAACTCCGAGATCTGCCTGCCTCTGCCTCCTGAGTCCTGGAATTAAAGGGGTGTACCACTACCACCTGGCACATTTGATATTTTTTATAATGTACTATTCTTACTGCAAATATAAACTCTAACACATAGTCAGTGAACTGTGAAGTCCGTGAGATGTGTACACAGAGGCAATAGATGCAAATACTCCCAATGTATCAGTAAAATGTACCCAAATAATTAGCAGATAGTAGGTTTTTGAGAATCCTCATTGTTTTTAATATAATTTCATTCTAAGTTTGTATAATTTAAATTTAATAGAGCCTGCATTTAATAACCAGACCACAAAATTTCCCCAAAACTCACAAACTGGGCTCTTAAATGCTTACACAAACTGCTTCTAGTACACACTGGATTTAACCCACCTCTGAGCCCAAGTCACTGAAGAAGGCCATCTGGAGGGGGTGCCACATCATAGCCACACACAATAAACACATGCTTATCATCAGCTACTAGGTTTAAGAGGAACTTTCAGGGAAGTCTAGCCTTCAGATGGGTTCATTCCAGCCTTCAGTCCTGCAACACCTACTTGAGAAGTTCCAAAAGAGAATTGTTCAGTTGAACCCACTCAAAACACAGAATCACAAGAGATAATGATTAACTGCTGTGTTAAGCTACAAAGTGGGGGTGGTTTTGTGTACAGCACTGGCTCAGAGCAACAGTTCAGTAAGAGAAAATGCACACCCTTAATGTCTTGTTACAATTATTGGCAGATTAACTGAAACAATATTTCGAGCAATGTAAATCCATTCTGCACTTTATAAAGGAAGATTCCCCTTTACTCTTGCTTAGAAACCTAGAATTTTTGTGCAATGACTATAATCCATCTTGAATTTCCCTTAAAACTCCAGATGGAAAGTCTCTAATTACTTTTTTCAGTGTAGTTAGTCTCCTATTGGCCTGTTGTTTACTTTCATTCTGCCACAGCAGGGACAGCATGAAGTGAAGTCACACCACTGAAGCCCAAAGAATCATGACTAGGCAGCTCTGGCTATTCCATTTTCAACAAAGCCTGAACAATTTACTAACAGCAGTAGGAAGATATGGGAAGGAGCTCACCTTTTTTTCCCCCCACCACTAATTTGGTTGTTTTCTTAGATTCTTTGCAAAGTTTTGTTACATTCTCTCTCTCTCTCTCTCTCTCTCTCTCTCTCTCTCTCTCTCTCTCTCTCTCTCTTTCTCTCTCTCTCTCTGTTTCTGTCTTTCTCTGGAATCTTTCTTAACAAATCATTTTTTTCTCAATTTCTCCTTTCATATTTTTGTTTCTAGGCTTCCAGTTAGGAATATTAGCTCTATATGGATTATAGTGAAGTAAAATATAATTTGTATTAGGTTTGTTTATTAACTTTTTACTTTAAAAGGGGGTGATGATTCAAATAAAGCAATGAGTAAAACAAGCATTTATGAGACAATAAAGCATATTTGAACACTGACTAGACATTTGGTGTTGTAAATATTGATACTTTTATTTTAATTTTAATTTAATTAGGATCATGGTTAAGATAGATGTTAAATTTTTTTTAAACTTTATTTATTTATTTATTTGCCTTGGTGTTTTGCCTGGAACTGGAACTACAGACAGTTGTTAGCTGCCATGTGGGTGCTGGGAATTGAACCCAGGTCCTCTGGAAGAGCAGACGGTGCTCTTAACCGCTGAGCCAAAGATAGATGTTAAATTTTAAAGACATTGAAGTGTTTGTAGGTAAAGCTATAGGATATGTGGATGGGGCAAAGGTAAATGAGAGAGAATATAAATTAAGATTAGCCTTCCACTGAAGTGTGTTGAAGTTGGGTGATTCATGAAGTACATGGAGAGTCACTAGATTATTCTTTTGCTTCCTGAATATGCTTGAAAATTTCCATAATAAAAAGTGAAGAAAAAAGTGGGCGAGCTAATAGCTATTGTTCTTCCTCCTTAGAAAATCTAAATTAATTGCTTCTCATTATGTGGTCCAAATTTGCTTTGTACCTGTGGGTTGCCAGTTCTTGACAGGGAATAGTAATCACTACCCTTGATTAAAAAAACTCAGATTCAATGTTTGCTGATATTTGAGTATAGGTGGGATCTTAACTTGAGCCAACACTCAAAAGTCTTAATTAGCATCAAGTTTCAGGATAATTCTTCAGTGACAAAAGATTTCCCTAGTGCATTTGAAGTCAGACTTAATGAATACAAAATTGACTTGTGTTCTTCCTGGGACTCTATCTGTTGGAGAACTTGAGTTTCAATAGTTTCCTTTGGTGAACTTTGTTCAATTGGTGTGTGATTCCATTCCACTGCCTTTTCTCTTTAAAGGGGAGGAGGCCATCCAGCAGAGCCCCACATTAAGGGCAGAAATGGAGGTCACTCATTTCTACTTTGTTTCCCCCAGAAAATGCAGATGATGTCGCAGAACACATTTTAAATCTGGTAAATGAATCTCCTCCTCTGGATGCAGAAGAGACAGAGATTATTGTTTCTAAAGTAGCTGAGATTTCCAAATGTGATGAGATAAGTACCAACCTAACCCAGATTATACTCCAAATAATCAGCACAGTGTTGGAAAAGCAAAGCGACTCAGCTTCCAACTTGCCTCCAGTAAGCAATAAGTAAGTCAAAATGCTTGGCTCAGAGATGTGGTTACAGGAAACTTAGATGCTATTGTATTATTTTCTCAGCAACATGGCAGTTATGCTTTGACAAAGTCCAGTGTAATAGATAGCACCATCTGAATATGAATGAAGTCTCAGTGATAATGACTCTTCAAATAAATTCTCATTCAAAATCCAGCCTGAAAGTCCTCCAACTGTTGCACATTTCTATGAAATGTATTCAACCCATGGAATCTGGAAAAACGTACAAATTGTTCTGGTTCACACTTTCTACCTAACAGTCAATAACCAACTCTTTTTGTTTTCCCCTTGAGAAGATGACTTATGAATATTTTATTTTTATTTATTCATTTTATTATATTTTATTTATTCTTTTAAGAAAACTTTCTGTATTTACCTAAGATAGTTTGATCTCTCTCTTTTACTTTCTTCTCACACACATATGTATGTATGTGTGTATGTATGTGTGTATGTATGTATGTATCTTACTACTTCTAACTCTTTCTAGTGTTCTCTTCCCATCTTATAGGTAGCATTAATTGGATATAGCGTTATTTCTAACAACACTAAAGAAGAAAACTCTTACATGAAGCACTATATATACAGCGTGTAGCCACTTAAAATATTCCAGTAGAATCAATGAAGAAATCCATTTCCCCTTCCCCCAGTGATCCTTTCATTTCCCTCCCTGTCCATCTGCTCCATCATCCAGTTTTAGCCCTCTGCTTCCACTGTTGCCCTTCTGTGTCCCATTGTCTATACTGTTGTCACTGTTAGGTTTCAGTGAACACATTGGATCACACCTTGCTTTTCAAGCCACTTGGTGACATTTCTCTCTTGGTTAAATAAAATCTGAATTTCTTCTAAGGCAAATGAGGCCATAACAGATCCAACTTTATAAAAGATAATTTCATTGGTTTTTGAAATGATCCTTTAAGATACATGCTGGTACCATCTCTGACTTTGCTTGTAAGGGAACCAAAGTTCTAAGAGGTCATTTTGTTCACCCTTACAGAAATTAAAGGCAATAAGATGCAGACCTCTGTTTGCTGGGCTCCAAAGTCAGGGCTCTTACTAAACAATATCAAGATGATAATGAAGTAAAAAAGTCAAGCTTTGCTGTGAGACATCTTGGGAGGATGAGTTTTATCAAGGCAGAAGGAGTGGTGTGTACCTGTGATTCTTTTCAGGATTCTGAGGACAATTGAGCGTGCTGGTCACAAGATGGACTTTGTGGGGAGAACGGCAAATGTCACTGTGGCCAGGCTGGCTTTGGCTGTGCTGCGTGTGGACCATAGGTTTGAAGGTATGGCTTTCAGCATCCACTCCTCTGAAGAAGTCACAACCCCTGAGGTGAGTGTGACTCAGGAAACCAAGAACCAGGCAACCAAATGCTATTCAGATCTTCACCCAAGAAATTCTCAGGAAAACAAATGTGCACCTTTGGAAGGTGTTAACCTGAATGGGAATATTAAAAACATAGAGATCCTGGGGAATGATATGTGGATAACCCATGGTAGGCTAGCATCTTAGATGTACGAGTATCTGTGTGGTGTGCAATGATGTCACATTTTGCTCTGTCATCTGAAGTCATTCCAAATATTAGTTGACTGTTGATTATTGTGTAAGGATAACTTATTGTATGTTGGATGTTATACTACTGAGTATTGTTGGAACACATAAGGTAATAGAAAAGTCAAGGAATGTGCCCAAGGACACTAATACTAACAGCTTATCTGGAACTCAGACTTATTTTTGGCTGGATTTAAAGTCTGGGCCCAGGTTAGGTAGCAGAAGCAAGTAATTTTTTGATGTGATGTGGCTGCTACTTACCTGGATTCATCATGCTTTACCATATAGATAAATGCAACCTTTATATAGCAATTATAAAAACTTTCAACTCTTTCCACCATCTAACAGCACTTCAGCCTCTGGCAGGTCATCAGAGTAATTTGAGGGGTGAGATGTTATTTTTATATTATAAAAATTATAAGTTTACATGTGGGAAAACATATAAATCTCAAGTCCATGGTCTCTGAGTTTACCTAAGGCATATATCCACATAACCCTAAAACCTATCAAGATATAGAATACTAATATTGCTCCTGAAAGACCCTTATTTTTTCACCAGAAACCACCACCATCCTGACATTTTCTTGCCATAATTTGTTCCTACTTTAGAACTTTATACCTCTTAACAAAATCATGTGGTATATATGTGATTCTTTGGTAGAAGTCTTTCATATATCTTACATTGTTTTGAAAGCAACAATTTGTTTTCCATATTTGTCATTCCAAATTAATCATTTTCTTTTTATTGCTGAATTTATTTCTGATTAATATTTTATTGAATAAACATATCATGTATTTTATGTGTATATTCTCCTATTGATGGATAATTGGTTGCTCCAGTATACAGATCTTACAAGTAGCACTCCTATGAATATTTGCATTAAAGTTTTTGTGTAGACATGTTTTCATGTGTCTTGGACTAATACCTAAAAATTGAATAGCTGGCTCACAGGGTATATACTTATATTCATTCTTTTCTCCTGTGGCTAATGATGGGCAAGAAGCTTTCATTTTCATCTGTGTTGATTTAACTGTCAAAGTCTTTTGTTTGTATTTTAATTGCCTTTGTAGTTCTTCTTTGCAACTTTCCTATCATTTTCTCAGTGGTGTCTTTTTGTGGGCACATGTCTAGAACTTTTTTTAAAATCTAATTTGCAGTTCTTTTACTGACTAGTAACCATGTATGATTTGCCTGAGAAAAAAATGTTGGCATGAGCCCATCATGACAACATTCTCTTATCCTTTTTTTTGTTTTATTTAAAAACTCTTTGATTTTTAACTTTTATGTTTAAGAGGAAGAGCCTCCGTGAACTAATTTTTTTTATGCCGTGTGAGATTACTTTGGTAAAGATAAATATTTAGTTTTGAAAATAAAACCAGACCGCTTGCCCATGGCGGGGATGGGGAGATGTGGAGAAGAGAGAATGACCTGATGTGGTGGGAGGGGGAAGGGACCTTGAATAAGGATATACAGGGATGGAAAGTGTGACTTCTTTGTTCATAATAATAAAAAAAGAAGAAAAAAAGAAAATAAAGAGGCATTTAAAGGGCAATAATAAAGGAAAATAAGATTAAAAAGCAAATTGGAATATGACAAAGAAGAAAAAAAGGCAAAAAAAATGTATGAGGAACACATATAAAACTGGAAGTCATAATACATATACAAAGGACCTGTAAAAAAACAAAAGTTAAAAACCCTGATTTAACACCCCCCCCAAAAAATAGAACCACCTATTAGCTTATTAGAAACTTTCCCCTTACCGTTAGTGTTGTTATCTTTGTCAAAAAATCAACTCACAATACATTAAAAAAAATAGGTGGGGGCAGGAATCTCATAAAACCTTACCCCTAAATGAAGAACTGTTAAAAGAGAATCAGTCTGCTCCAGGGACAAAGGGGATTAGTGATGCAATCTCAAGCCCTGAACACACATATAATAAATGAACTGAGCAGGTTGCATTTATAATCGTATATGCATCTACTTCTCTCCCCCTTCTGTGTGTGTGTGTGTGTGTGTGTGTGTGAGAGAGAGAGAGAGAGAGAGAGAGAGAGAGAGAGAGAGAGAGAATAATGATTTAAGAATAAGAGGCCATGATTTTGAAGAGGATTGGAGGGGACATGAGAAGAATTAGAAAAGGGGAGGGAGGGGAGAGGAATATGATATAAATACAATACTCACGCATGAAATCCTCTAAATAAATAAAAAAAGACAAAAGAGTTGGGGAAATAAGCCTATTTCTAGGCTTTCTATGTTGTTACATTTATTTATTTATTTATTTTAATAAATCCCTGTGTTAGTGCTACACTGTATTGGTCCCTACACTCTTGTGTGAGAGTGTATGACTATGTGTTTGTTGGGGTGGGGGATAGAGAGAGGGAGGGAGAGAGACAATAATGATTTAAGAGTAAGAGGTTATGAATCTGACAAGGAGTGGAGGGGATATGGGAGGAACTGGAAGAAGGAGAGGGAGGGAAAATGATAGAAATACATTATTCAAGTATGAAATCCTAAAAAGAAAAATAGACAAAAGAGTTGAGGAAGTAAACCTATTTCTAGGCTTTCTGCATTGTTACATTTATTTATTTTTATAAACCTCTGTAGTACTGCTACACTGTATTGGTAAACTATACTCCTGTGAGTGTGTGTATGTGTGTGTGTGTGGTACGTATATGTGTGCACATGTGAGTCTATGTGCATCATGACCTGTTGTTACTCTCTGCCTTATCCACTTGGGTCAGGGTCACTCACTGACCCTGTTTTTGCTTTTGTCACTACTCCTTGAGAGGTTGAACTACCCTTTCACAGGGGTCACCTAAGACTGCTGGAAACACAGATATTTACAGTACAGTTCATAAAAGTAACAAAATCACGGTTATGAAGTAGCAACAAAAATAATCTTATGGCTGGGGTCACCAAAGCCTAAGGAACTTTAATATGTTGAAGGGTCACAGCATTAGGAAGGTTGAGAAACACTGCTTAAGGTGAATTCATATCTTTTTATAACTTTTGAAATAAATCATTTCATTGTAATGAAATAAAATACAAAAGACTCCACACGTAATGTAATTTTCACTCATTTTAATATGTCTTATGCCATAAGTAGTTGTTACTGAAAACTTAAATTTCACAAGTCAGCATACCTTTTCAACACTGAAGCTTGTTTTTTTTTTAACTTTATTTATTTATTTTATTTATTTGCCTTGGCATTTGCCTGGAACTGGAACTACAGACAGTTGTTAGATGCCATGTGGGTGCTGGGAATCGAACCCAGGTCCTCTGGAAGAGCAGATGGCACTCTTAACCGCTGAGCCATCTCTCCAGCCCCCTGAAGCTTGTTTTTAAGGCTAGATCCTTTTGACTCTCTCCTTATTTCTCTTTTACTGCACTGTGAAAGTTAGGTAGTATGAGGCATTTACCTTTTTTTTGTGTAAAAAAAAAAATTGTTACTCCAAGCCTTTTTTAAATCTATATGATTTTTTATATCTGCCTGAAAATGTATGCAAAAATGGTATTGTGACTGGGATTGAAAATACTGATCAGTTTTGGAGGAATTTAATCCTTAGCCATACTGAGTCTTATAAGCCATGGACATTTACCTAGTTTTCTAGTTTGTCAAAGCAGTGTTTCATAGTTTTTTTTGTGAAGATCTGGTATGTTTGTTAATCAACATTTTTGTTGTGTTGGGAATCAAACCACTAGCCTTGCACCTAGTGGACAAATGCTCTACCATTGAGTTACAGCCCCAGACCTCAGGTTTTTAAAATGAAATCATGGTTTATAGCTCAGGCTGGCTTTGACCTCACTGTGTGTCCCAGGTTGGCTTCAAACTCACAGTCTTCTTGTCTGACTCCAAATTGCTGGTATGTAACAGGCTTATGCCACCACACCTGGCTGTGTTTTGATGAGTTTATTCATGAATATCTTATTTCTATGATGTTGTTGTAAAAGGAATGTTTTAAAATTTCAATTAGTTTATGCTAATATATTAAATGCAATTGATTAAATAGAAAGTTTATAGTATGAGTTGACCAACCAGCCCTACTCCTAAATTTCAAAATGCAAAATTTTATATTTTGGGATTTTGAGCATTTCCAATTTCAGATTTTTGGATTAGAAATTGTACAAGCAGTAAGTAGAAGCTATGCAAATATTTCATGATCCCCAAACTACAAAATCTAAGACACTTCTGGTCCAAGTATTTTGGACAAATTATTCTCAGCTTGTGTACATCATTTGTGTATCATGTACATTCACTAGATTTACTTACTAGTTTTAGTTATTTTACAGATTATATGACAATAGAGTTTTGTGTCTTCCTTAGTGACTTTTTTCTTTTTGAATGTGAATGTGTGCAGTACGTGTGTGTGTTATAGATGTATTTATGTGAATGTATGATGTGTGTGTGAATGTGTGTATATTTATGTATGTGTGTGTGCACTTGTGTGTGTGTGTGCATGAGCAGAGTTCAGAGGGAAAAACTGGGTGTCACTCTGTCACTTCCTACCCTACTACCTTGAGACAGGATCTTTCACTGAGCCTTAATGGACTATGGTGGTTCCAGCAATCCCCTATCTGCTTAGTGCTAGGGATACAGTTGTGCACACTACGTTTGACCTTTTACTCTGTTGTCTTGCTGTATATATATATACAAGCACTCATCCTTCTTCCACTATCTTCCCTACCTCCCCATTTATTCCTTTTTATTAGCCTTTTAGTTTTATTGATTTGGTCTGTGTGTATTTGGGTTTGTAGATACAGTTGCCTGTACATGTATGTGTGAAATCCAGAGGTCAGCACTGGGAATCTTCTTTTATCACTCTCTACTTTATCTATCTATCTATCTATCTATCTATCTATCTATCTATCTATCTATCAATCTATCTATCAATCTATCTATTTATTTATTTATTACTGAGGCAGAGTCTCTTCCTGAACCTCCTGAACCTAGACTTTACTGCTTCGACTAATAAGTGGTCAGTGAAAGCCCAGAGTCTTTGCTCTTCAGTACTGGGGTTACAGACATGTAATCTACTCTTTAGCTTTTTATCTGGATCCTGGGGATGCAAACACAGATCCTCCTGCCTGCACACCATGTACCTTATCAGCAAAGAGATTTTCCTTAGTCTTTATTAACATTCTTTTGATGTCTACTATTTATTTATAATAAGATGTTCAAGGGAGATGGCAGTAATAGGTGTCTTTTCTTATCCTTGATCCTAAGTAGAAAGTACTCATTTACTGTTGCTATCAGGCTCGCGATGCTCTTGGTTTTTAGAACCCTCCCCCTTTGTTTTGACTGAGGATGTTATGGCTCTCCCCTTTCTTTTCCTGAACTAAGATTTTATTCTGGTGCTCAGGCTGATCTTCCTGAGCTCCAGCCATCCTCCTACTTTAGCTTCCCAGGTAACTGTACCTGGGTTACCAATTTGCTGAAAATTTGTTATGACTTTTGTCAAATAATTTTTGCATCTCTTGAAGAAATTTTTAAATTTTTATTTAATAGAAATTATACTAGTTAAAATATTAATCCAATGTTATATTCCTAGAAGAAACTATCTTGGCCATGGTATATTATCATTTTTTATTTTTCATTTTTTGTGTTTGTGAGTGTTGTGTATATATATGAGTGTATGCATATGTGTGTATGGAGAGGGTCTTCTATGGTCATGAAGAAGCCAGAGCACATTGGATGTCCTGTTCTGTGACTCAGCTTTACTGATGTGAGACATGGTCTCTCACTGAACCTGGAGGTAGGCTGGCTTAAAGCCATCCCTCAGAGATCCTCCTGGTACCACCCCATCCATAGCATTGGATTTATTATGCTGGATCTGAGCTCAGATCATTATGCTGCATAGCACTCTTAGCAACTGAGCTATCTCTCCAGCACTTAGTATTTCTTTTCATATTGCTATTTTCAGTGTGCTTATATTTTAAATAATGTCACTTACAGAACAAATTGAGCTTCAATTTCTTTTTCTTTTTCAAATGTGATGGGATTCAGATCTCCTGAACTCTGTACATTATACAATTCAGAATATGTTTCCGTAACTACTGGTATTTCTTCATCAAAGGTTTGATGATGATTTTCTGACATCTGCCTGAATTATTTAATATAGTGCCATTGAGACTTTTTATTCATCTTGTATCTGTTTGGCTTTACTATGTTTATCTTAGAATTTATATTCTTCTTTTTCCATCTCCTTCCTCCTCTCTTCTTTCCTCCCTCCCTTTCTCTTTGTCTCTGTCTCTCTCCTCTCTATATATCTGTCTCTCTCTCCCTCTCCCAGCCAAACTATGGAGCATAACATATAAAATCCACTCTTTATCTTGTGCAATATAAAAGCGAACCTTGATAGAATTATGTTCTGTTGACTAGTTTTGATCTCTGACTGGCTACAGTGATAAAAATCACCTTTATTCCTCATGCTAATCATTTCTTCTCTTTTTTTGCTTGGTCAGTGTGCCTACAGATGTTTCATTTTGTCAGTCCTTCCCAAGATCAAACTTTTGACCTTGCTACTTTTCTCTATTTTCCCTTTTCTACTTTGCTGATATCTCATGCTATATGTTTATTTTATTTTTTAAAGATTTATTTATTTTATGTATATTAGTGTTCTATCTATTTGTACCACTTCATGCTGAAGAGGGCACCAGGTCCCACTATGGTAGTTGTGAGCCACCATGTGGTTGCTGAGAATTGAACTCAGGACCTCTGAAAATTCAGCCAGTACTCTGAACCTCTGAATCATCTCTCCAGCTCTATTATATATTTATTATTCCTTTCTTGAACTTCCTTTGGGATCATTTTTCCTTGTCCTGTTTCTTAGTATGAACCCATAGACTATCAATCTGCTTTAGGTCCTTTTCAATCTATGTAATAATAAAAGCAATAAATGTATAAATTCTGCCTTAGCTAAAATACTCACATCTTTATGATGTATTTTCATTGTCACTTCTAAATATTTTTCACTATCCTCTTTAATGCCTATATTACTTAGATATGCATTTAAATCCCAACTCTTTGAAGATATCAATAATATTATTATTTATGATTTGTTTCATTTTAGATACAGAATACACTTAGTATGGTTTAGTTTAGTTTAGTTTTATGAGATAGGGTCTTATGTAGCCCAAGATCACTTTTAACTCAACTCAAAAATAGCTGAGGATAACCTTGAACTTCTGGTCATTCTGTATCTACTTCCTAATTGCTGAGCTGATAGCCATGGATTGCCATACCTGATTTAACTTGAATTTTTTAAATATATTTAAATGTATTGGAACTTATCTTTTGATTCTGAGTAATTGAGTGCAGGTTTTGTGTCCATGAGAAAAAGTGTACATTTTATAGTTGTTAAATATATTATAGCATAGATATTAATAAAGTCAAGGTAGTTTATTGTATTAGGATCATCTATATGTTTACAAATCTTTTTCTTAGTTATTTTCTAGTTGGGAGGACTACTAAAATCTCCAATTTTAAAAAACTATTCCTTTAATTATTTTTAAATTTTGATTTATTAATTTCATATGCATTTATGTTGTTATATTTTTCTAATACTGTCCTTAATCATAACTTATTTATCATGACAGAATATCTCTATCTCTTATGTGTTTCCTTGAGACAGAATTTCTGTATGTAACCAGGACTGGCTTTGAATTAGCAATATGACCCTGGCTGGATTGCAGCCAGAAAGCCAGCATTATCTACTCCCTGCATGCTGGGATTAATGCGTGTTTCACCATGCTTAGCAGTCTCATCTTCCTTACAGCCTTTTTAGCCTATATGTGTGTAAACAGGAGTGTGTATGTGCCCACTATTTTCTTTATATCTAAAGTTCAGTACTTGTAGATAGCATATAGTTTGTGTTTGATCTTTTTATCAATCTTGTATATTTCTGCCTTTTACATGTGTAGTCCTTTAATGTTTAATATAATTTTTGACAAAATTCTTTTCTGTATGTTTGGCTCTTATTCTTCTCTTCTTCCTGTTTGTTATCTTTTATTTTACTTTAAAATATTTATCATACTTCATTTTGATTTTTATTAGTGTTTCGTCTTCATATGATCTGAAATCAGCAAATAACAGTTTTACAAAATAATCTATTTAGGTTATAATATTTTTCATGTAATTGATTTTGAACATATGTCTACCATTCCTCCTCTCTTGTTGCAGTTGGTTCCCCTCTTCTATTGGTTTCTCAGTTTTTAGAAAGTCTGCTTTATACTCTCATGCCTCTTTAAAGTTAATAGATTCTACAAAAGGAAATTTGTATTTCTGAATCTGTCTTATTTCACTTAATATGACTGACGATCACCAGTTATACTCATTTCTCTGTGGAATATTTCACTCTTCTTTGTGGCTGAATAGTATTTTATTGGGCACATACAATTTTAACCCATTTATAGTCTGTGGTCATCTCAGCTGATACAATATCTTTGATATTATGAATAGTATCACAATAAACATGGATGTACATGTAAATGACTTTAATTCTTTTGAGTATATACTCAGGGGTGAAATAGGTAGATAATATGGCTGTATAATTTTGGTTCCTGATGGAACTTCTACACTGATTTTCATAGTAGCTGAACTATGTCCTTTCTATCACATTGTCTTAGTTACGGTTACTGTTGCTGTGATTAAACACCATGACCAAAAACAAGTTGGAGATAAAGGGATTTATTTGGCTTATACTTCCATGTTGCAGTTCATTACTGAAGGAAGTCAGGACAGAAACTCAACGCAGGAACCTGGAGTTAGGAGCTTATGCAGAAGCCATGGAAAAATGCTGCTTACTAGCTTGCACCCCATGGCTTGCTCAGCATACATTCATATAAAACCTAGAATTACCAGATAAAGAATGGCACTACTCTCAATGAGCTGGGCCCTCCCACATTGATCACTAATTGAGAAAATGCCCTATAGGCTTGCCTTACATCAGATCTTATAAAAACATTTTCCTAATTGAGGTTCCTTATTTTCAGATGACTTTAGCTTATATAAAGTTGACAAACAGCACATAAGTAATATATAAAAAAACTATTCAAATACACATCTTACATAATTTTCTTGATGCTTGGTCTACAGATTAGAAATATACAACTTAATATTTTCATAGTCTAGTTAAAGGTATATTGGAAACTTCACAAAAAAGAAATTTAAAATCTTAAATACATATTTATATTCCTTGTTATCTATTCTCTAATTTTCATGTGTGGGTTATTTTTTTTTAAACCGAGGAAGACGATAGACTTTAGACAATAAATTTATGATTATTTATTTATTTATTTACTTGAGGTTTTTATTATGAATAACGTCAATTTTCTCTCTGTGTATATCCTTGTTCAAGGTCCCTTAACCCTCCCACCCCCTCCAGTCACCCTCTCTTTTCCACATCTCTCCATCTCCTCCCCAGCAAGGGCAGGAGGTCCCACGGTCCCAATATGGCTTAGTTCAGCATCCACTCCTGGCAGATCCAGTTTCCTCACCCCAACATCATGACTGGGTCAGGTGTTCCACTAGAGGGAGTGGGATCCAAGGTGTCAGTCCAAGGTGTTTCAGATCCCAAGCGGTTCAGTGGTTGTGGTTTTCAGCTTGGACATTGTTTGCTTTTTGCTTTTTTGTTTAGAGTCCACTAATGAGTGAATACATCCCCTTCTTATCTTTCTGGGTTTGCAATACTTTGTTCAGGAGGATATTATCCAAATCCATCCATTGCTTACAAATTTTAGGATATCATTTTTTCTTACTGCTGAGTAGTACTCCATTGTGTAGATGTATCACAGCTTTTTTATCCATTCTTAAGTTGAGGGATGTCTAGGTTGTTTCCAGGTTCTTGCTATTACAAATAATGCTGCTATGAACATAGTTGAGCTAATAATGCCTTTGGGGTGTGAATGTGTGTCTTTAGGGTATATGCCCAGAAGTGGTATTGCTAGATCCTTGGGGAGATTGATTTCCGTTTTCTGAGAAATCGCCATACTGCATTCCAGAGTGACTGAACAAGCTTACACTCCCATCAACAATGGAGGAGTGTTCCCCTTGCTCCACATCCTCTCCAGCATAGGCTGTCCTCTGTGTCTTTTATCTTAGCCAATCTAACAGGTGTCAGGTGGTATCTCAGAGTTGTTCTGATTTGCATTTCTCTGATGGCTAAAGAAGTTGAGTACTTTTTCTAGTGTCTTTTAGCCATTCATAATTCTTCTGCTGAGAATTCCTTTTTTAGATCTCAACTCAATTTTTTGATTGGGTTATTCAAGGTTTTGGGCTCTAGTTTCTTGAGTTCTCTATATATTTTAGAGATTAGTCCACTATCACTTGTAGGGTTGGTGAAACTCTTTTCTCCTTCTGTAGGCTGTCGTTTTGTCATATTGACTGTTTCCTTGCCTTTACAGAAGCTTCTTACTTTCAGGAGATCCCACTTATTGATTGTTGTTCTTAGTGTCTGTGCCACTGGTGTTATATTTAGGAAGTGGTCGCTTGTGCTAATTTGTTGGAAGGTATTTCCCACTTTCTTTTCTATCAAGTTCCGAGTGGCTGGGTTTATGTTGAGGTCTTTGATCCACTTATATTTGAGTTTTGTGCAGGGTGACAGGCTTGGATCTATTTGCATTTTTCTACCCACTAACAAGCAGCTATGCCAACACCATTTGTTAAAGATACTATCTTTTTTCCATTGGATATTTTGGACCTCTTTGTTGAAGATCAGGTGTTCATAGGTTTTTGGATTAGCCTGGATCCTCAATTCAATTTCATTGATCCACAAGTCTGTTTTTATGCCAGTACCAGGCTGTTTTTATTACTGTAGCTCTATAGTATAACTTTAAGTCTGGGATGGTGTTGCCTCCTGAGGTTGTTTTGTTGAACAAAATTGTTTTGGCAATCCTGGCTTTCCTATTTTTCCAAATGAAATTGAGTATTGTTCTTTCAAGGTCTAAAAAATATTGTCTTGGGATTTTGATGGGCAGTGCATTGAATCTGTAGATTGCCTTTGGTAGAATTGCCATTTTTACTATGTTGATCCTACCTATCCAGGAACATGGGACAGCTTTCCATTTTCTGATATCCTCTTCAATTTCTTTCTTCAATGATTTAAAATTTTTGTCAAATAGGTCTGTTACTTCTTTGGTTATAGTTACTCCAAGGTATTTAATGCTATTTGCAGTTATTATAAAGGGTGATATTTCCCTTATTTCTTTTTTCAACCCTTTTATCTTTAGTGTATAGGAGGGCTACTGATTTCTTTGAGTTAATCTTGTATCCTGCTACATTGTTGAAGGTTTTATCAGCTGTAGGAGTTCCCTGATAGAATTTTGTGGGTCACAGATGTATACAATCATATCATCTACAAATAGAGATAGTTTCACTTCTTCTTTTCCAATTTGTATCCCCTTAATCTCCTTTAGTTCTCTTATTGCTTTAGTTAAAATGTCAAGAACAATATTGAATAGATAAGGGGGAGAGAGAACATTCTTGTCTAGTTCCTGTTTTAGTGGGATTGCTTCGAGTTTTTTTCCATTAAATTTGATGGTGGCTATCTGCTTCTTGTAAATCGCCTTTATCATATTGAGATATTTCCCCTGTATTCTTGATCTCCCCAGGGCTTTTATCATAAAGGAGTGTTGGGTTTTGTCAAAGGCTTTTTCAGCATCTAAGGATATGATTATGTGTTTTTTTTCCTTCAGTTTGTTTATATGATGGATGACATTTACGGTTTTTTGTATGTTGAACCATCCCTGCATTTAAGGGATGAAGCATACTTGGTCATGGTGAGTGGTTATTTTTTTTATATTGTGGCATACAGTTCGCCAGAATTTTGTTGAGAAGTTTAGCATCAATATTCATGAAGGAAATTAGTCTGTAATTCTCCTTCTTTGTTGTGTCTTTGAGTGGCTTAGGTATTAGTGAAATTGTGGCCTCATAAAAGGAATTTGGCAATATTTCTTCAGTTTCTACTGTGTGAAATAGTTTGAGGAGTAACGGTAGTAATTCTTCTTTGAATGTCTGGTAGAATTCTGCACTGAAGCCATCTGAACCTGAGCTTTTTTTTACTTGGGAGGCTTTTAATGACAGCTTCAATTTCCTTTTGGGTTATAGGTCTGTTTAGGTAATTAATCTGGTCTTCATTTAATTTTGGTAAATGGTAACTCACCAAAAAGCTGTCCATTTCTTCTAGGTTTTCCATTTTTGTGGAATATAGATTTTCAAAGTATGACCTGATAATTCTCTGGATTTCTTGAGGGGTCTGTTGTTATGTCCCCCTTTTCATTTCTGATTTTGTTGATTTGGATACTCTCTCTCTGCTTTTTGATTAGTTTGGATAAGGGTTTATCTATTTTACTGACTTTCTCAAAGAATCACCTGTTAGATTCATTGATTCTTTGTATTGTTTTTTTTTTGTTTCAATTTCATTGATTTCAGCTCTAAATTTGATGTTTTTCTGCTGTCTACTCCTTCTAGGTGAGTTTGCTTCTAATTGTTCTAAAGCTTTCAGTTTCTCTAGTGTGGGATTTCTCTAGGTTTTTCATGTAGGCATCTAGTGCTATGAATTTTCCTCTTAAGACTGCTTTCATTGTGTCCCACAAGTTTGGGTACATTGTGAATTCATTTTCATTAAATCCTGGGAAGACTTTGATTTCTTTCTTAATTTCTTCCTTGACCCAGAGGTGGTTTAGCTGAGTGATGTTTAGTTTCCATGAGTTGGTAAGCTTTCTATGATTTTTTGATGTTGTTGAATTCTAATTTTAGGCCCTGGTGGTCCAATATGATACAACGAATTATTTCCATTTTTTTATCCATTCATATTTGCTTTAGGACCAAATATGTGGTCAATTTTAGAGAAAGTTCCATGTGGTGCTGAGAAATATGTATATTCCTTTGCACTTGGGTGGAAGCTTCTGTAGATATCTATTAAATCCATTTGTGTCATAACTTCTGTTAGACTCCTTATTTCTCTGTTGGGTCTATGTCTGGTTGACCTATCCAGGGGTGAAAGTGGGGTATTGAAGTCTCCCACTATTAGGGTGTGAGAACTGATATGGGATTTGAGCTTTAGCAGTGTTTCT
The DNA here is from genome assembly GCA_004025045.1 of Sigmodon hispidus. NCBI lineage: Eukaryota > Metazoa > Chordata > Mammalia > Rodentia > Cricetidae > Sigmodon > Sigmodon hispidus. Next base: position 23,014 of record PVIH01005182.1, on the reverse strand, counting down.
TTTACAAGGTAGGTGCCCTTATATTAGGGGCATAAATATTCAGGATTGAAATCTCCTCTTGACCAGTTTTTCCTGTGATGAATAAGTAATGTCCATCTTGGTCCCTTTTAATTGCTTTTAGCTTAAAGTCTACTTTGTTAGTAGGATGGCAACCCTAGCTTGTTTCTTAGGGCTATTTGATTGGAAAATCTTTTCCCTACCCTTTAGTCTGAGCCTGTGTCTGTCTTTGTGGTTCAGGTGTGTTTCTTGTATACAGCAGAAGGATGGCTTCTGTTTTTGTATCCATTTTGTTAGTGTGTGTCTAACTTATAGGTGAGTTGAGTTCATTGATATTAAGGGGTATTAGTGACCACTGATTGATGTTTACTCCTGTCTTTGATGGTAGCTTGCATGTATTTCCTTTCTCTGGACTTTTCTTCTGTGGGATTATTGAATGTTTGTGGTTTCATGGGTGTATCTGGGATCCTTAGGTTGGAGTTTTCCCTCTAATGCTTTCTGTAGTGCTGGATTGGTAGATAGGTATTGTTTCAGTCTGATTTTGTCATGAAATATCTTGTTTATTCCATCTATGTTGATTGACAACTGGGTATAGTAGTCATGGTTGACAGACATGCTCTTTTAGTGTCTGTATAACTTCTGACCAAGCCCTTCTTGCTTTCATCGTTTCCATTGAAGTGTGATTCTGATGGGTCTGCCTTTATAAGTAAGCTGGCCCTTTTCTTTTGCAGCTCTTAAATTTTTTCTTTGTTCTGTATGTTTTGTGGCTTGATTATTATGTGGCAAGCAGACTTTTTTAGGGTCATATCTATTTGGTGTTCTGTAAACTCCTTGTATCTTTATAGGCATTTCCCTCTTTAAGTTAAGAAAGTTTTCTTCTATGATTTTATTGAATACATTATCTGTGCTTTTGAACTGGTATCCTTCTGCTTCTTCTATTCCTATTATTCTCAGGTTAAATGTTTTCATGGTGTCCCAGATTTCCTTAACACTTTGTGCTATTGCTTTTATGGTTTTATTATTTTCTTTGACTATTGTATCTATTTCCGCGACTCACTCTTCCTCTCCAGAGATTCTCTCTTCCATCTTCCATCTCTTGGATTCTGTTGGTTATCTTTGTATCTGTAATTCCAGCTCTTTTCTTCAGATTTACTATTTCCATCTTTGTCTCATTTTGGGCTTTTATTTTACTTCTATTTCAGTTTTTAGTTCCTGGAATGTTTCTTTCATTTTTTGGTTTACCTTTTTTTTTTTTTTTTTTTTTTTTTTTTTTTTTTTTTTTTTTTTTTTTTTTTTTTTTTTTTTTTTTTTTTTTTTTTTTTTTTTTTGGTTTTCTTTCAAAGATTTGTTCATCTCTTCTAATTTTTTGTTTGTATTTTCTTCTATTTTTTAAGGGAATTTTTATATCTTCTTTGATGGTTTCAATGATCTTCATAAAGGTGTTTTTGGTGTTGTTTCCTTCTGTTTCCTCTTCATTGCTCTGTTCAGTCTTGTAGTTGTAGAACCATCAGTTTCTTCTTGTGTTGCCTTGTTATTCTTTATATTATTATATGTATTTTTGCACTGGCATCTCCCATGGCTTCAGTGGTTTAAGATTAGGCAGCTCCTATTCAGTTGTGGCTAGAGGACTTGTGTGTCTCTTGTCTCCTCTGAGCAAGGGGTCTGCTCTATCTCTGACTCTGCTCTGGACAGGGGTCTGATTTCAAATCTTTAATCCTTCTCTGCTGATGCAGTTGGAGGTGGGGCCTGGCCATGCAAGGTCCCCTCTTTTAGGTGTGGCTGGAGGAGCCCCTCACAGTCAAATTCTAGTCCTGTCTGCTAGGGAGAGCTGAGATCAGACCCTAGGGGTTGACCCTGGTCCTGGAGACTGACTCCCTGGGAGGGTGGTCTGGGTGCCGGAATCTGCTCACCTCTGGATGGGATCTGAATTTCAAAGTCCTCAGTCCTTCTCTCTTTTTTCAGTTTTTTGAGATCAGGTCTCATTATGTATCCCTGGCTGCCTTGGAACTCACTATATGGCCTGGTCTGGCCACAAACTAATATAAATCCTCCTGCCTCTACCTCCTAAGTTCTGGGATCAAGGGCATCTGCCATGATGCTGAATAAGTTGAGAGAAAGAGTTTTTTTTTCCTCCTCATTACCCAGGAACTTACTGAATTTGTTATTCGCTTTCCCTTCCCAAAGAGCAGACTTTCATCCGGCATCATATGCTTTTAGTTTCAATCTTTGCTTAGCCTTTTAGTAGTCCAGGCAGGCTTTGTGATGAATTGTCTTTCTTTTAATATTTTCTGGAAACATCTTTTCTTGATTTGTTGAATATTTGTACCCCTCCCCCACACAAACACACATCATTTTTGAAAATATTTTACTCTTTTCTGGTCTTAACCTCCTTCTGATGAGAAATCAGTATCATTTAAATTTTGTTTCTCTGTATGGGATGTGTAATATATCATTTTCACCTATTGGTTTTTCATATTTTCTTTCATTGTTTCTGCACTTTGACTACTGTGTGGCTTACTTTGTTTTTCTTTGTATTTATCCTGTTGGGATTTGCTGAGTTTCATGAATTCATAATTTATTATTTTTCCAGATCTTGTTTCTTCACCATGTTATCTGTGCATTTAAGACTCCAATCTCATGCTATGTGACTTTTTCATACTGCTTCCAAAAGTCCTTGATATTCTGTTCTGCTTTTTGTTGTTTAGTTTTTTCAAGACATGATTTCTCTGTTTAACCCTGGAACTCACCCTGTAGAGCATGCTGGCCTTCAGTTTACAAAGATCTACCTGCTTCTGCCTTCCTGGTGCTGGGATTAAAGTTGTGTGCCATCACAGCTGGGCTTCTGTTTCTATTTTTAATTATTTTATTATCTGGTTTTTGGTGGGATAATTTTTATTTATGTATCTTATAATTCAGTGGCATTTGTAATTGTCATATAACTATTGAACTTATCTAGATCAACCAAAATATTCAAGCAGTCATCCTAGAATTTTCTTTTTTTCCTCTATATTCTTCTGGTTCTTACTGTTTTGTTGTTTCTGCTTTTCTAATATTACTCATTCTCTTTGCATTAACTGAGAGTACATTTTATTTTATACAGCTGAGGACAGCTGTACTTGAGGCTTTAATATCATTGTTTATTAATTTTATTTTTGGTTGTGAGCCTAGCCTTTTACAAATCTCTACAACTTTGTCTGTTAATTTTAGTGTCTGGGACCTCTCAAAATTCTTCTTTGTAGTTGAAAATGGATTGTATGCATTCTTTCTCCATGTATTCAGAAAATTTGGATTATATTCTGGATATTGTGAATTTTCTTGTGTGGGAATTCATTTCTAATATATTTCTCTGAAAGCTATTGATTTGTTTATAATGGACTAGTCAGTTGTCTGGAATCCAAGGAAACTTTATGTTTGAGTAGCAGTTATTTGGAGTCTGTCCTATGCATATAAAACTCAAAAACCAGGATCATAATCTGTACAAAGTTTAACTCTCTCCATTCCAGATATTCCCCCATCCTGTCCTTCCAATGGTTGTAGTTCTCTTAATCATTTGCTTCTGATTCTTCACAGTAGAAATTAGATTTTTCTAGCAGCATTTTCAGGTGTCTTTCAAAGCACTAGTGTTTTCAGCCCAGAAACAGCTGAATAGCTGAAAAACAGGTAGTTCACCTTGTGCTTTTACCTTTTTCTGAGTGCTTCCTCTGTTCCAGAATCTGTCTGCCAGTGTTCATTTTCCTGCGCTTTCAAATGACCGTTAGTTTATATAGCTGTCAGATACAGGAAACTGCTCATCCATTAAGAGCTATTTAGCTATACTAGAAGCAGGTGCTGTCCTCCCTGTTTACATATGGAGTCTCCATTATAAGCGTCAGTGGACAAATAGTACACTAGTCACATTTTTGGTACTAACTTACGTATATGCTGAAGCTAAATTATGACCTGTAAGTTCATCAACTGACTGAGAATGGATCATCTGTATTAGAAATTCCATATGGGTTTTACTTTCAGCAAGTCATTCTACAAACATTGTACACTGCCACACATACTCTGCACATGACTAGGTTATAGTTCAATGAGTAGCACTTGAGTAGCACTATGGGCAATAGAAAATATATGGGCTCAAATCACACATTTTTAGTTAGTTACCTACTTGCTTTATGACCTCTGGATAAGTTTTTTAACTTCCCGGAAATTGTGTTTACTAATATCTTACTACAACATACTTCTCAAGTTTGACAAAGATATTAAATAAGAGAACGCAATCAAGGTGCCCCTACACCCATTTTTTTTCCTGGAAAATTCAAGTTTATAATTGCAGTCGAGGTATAATTTTTAGTAAAACCTATTTTCATTCCCAGAAAGAGTCTAGTATGTACCAAATCCTATTTATTACCAACAAAACCAGCATATCCCTCTAATCATGAGTCTCTAGCAGAATTACCAAAGACTAATGACTTCTCTCCCTGGCTCACTTTTAGTGAAAGCATTGCTCAATAGGCTGTGCAGCAAGTCCTAATACTGCATGGTTTGTTCTTGTTTCTACTTTAGAACTATATGGGAGAAGGTAGCCTGATGCCTTGACTCGCCTTTATTTTTGAACATTGGGACAGATTACCTAATTCATTATTCTCCTTTTCACCACCTGTGGACTTAGGTGAAAGAAAGAGAACCTTGAAAGAAAAGTGTGTCAGTGTGCAGGTGTTTGTGTGTATGTGTGTATAGGTGTTCTGTGTGTGTGTGTGTGTGTGTGTGTGTGTGTGTGTGTGTGTGTGTGAGAGAGAGAGAGAGAGAGAGAGAGAGAGAGAGAGAGAGAGAGAGAGTAGAAAGTGTTTGGTAGCCCACCGAACCAGGCCTTCAGCCCTCTGTGGGGACTCTGACTTGGCTGCAATGGGAAGAGGAGAGGGTGCCACTCTGATGGGTAAAGACTCTAGCTTTTATTTTCTGATTTTTCTTCACAGATTTTCCTTGGTGATATCCCTCTAAGGAAAGCTTTGGCTTCCATATATTTGCCTAAATCATTGAGGGACAAAGTTTCTCTTAATGGCTTACAAACCATCTTGTTTAATTTTTTTGGCCAAACATCACTCTTTAAGGTAAGTTCTTGCCTATGCTAACTGTCATGAACTGACATGGTGACTCACTGTTATTATGAACTCCTGCTATTTTCATGATGTTCTGTTTATTTTAGAATATGCTCTGATTGATTCCACAAGTCTTTCAGCACAACCCCTGGCCCTCCACATAAATCAACACCTACTTTAATGATGTTTTACACGTTTGAATTTTCACAGCTTCTAAGCTTTGGAAGGGACCTTAAGGGTATCTGGTGACCAAATGGAAGTATTATAATATTTCAAAGCAAGAAAAGAGCAACATGTTCTCTTGATACAATTGCCTTTAAGCTTATTAATATCCCCTCCTCCATCTCTCCTGAATTCTAGCTCTGAGTGGTCTAAACCTCACTTTAAGCTAGAGGCAATGGAATGTGGTGAGGCATGGTCTGGGGGACCAGCTGCTAGGTTGAAGCCTATATTGCTGTTTCCTACTTGTGTGATTTCTTGCAAGTGATTTAACCTCTGTGTGCCATAGTTCCTTGCAATGTGAAATAGTCTAAGAATAGGATCTTATGGATCTGTTAAAGGACTGAAGGAGTTAACACCCATAATGTGCTTACAGTATTGCCTAGCATATCCTAAGCACTGAGTAAATGTTTGCATTGCTGTTGTTATTAGGGGATTTGGTCTCTGCCTATGACCATTCTATCTCATCATGCTGTTGAGATGACAGCAGCCAGAGCTGGCATGAGGTTCATGACAGTGAGAACTATTTATTTGAGATAAGCTCTCATCATGTACCTCTGGCTATCCTGGAACTTTCTATGTAGACCAAGATGTCAGAAATCCTACAGCTTCTGCTTCCTGAGTTCTGAGATTAAAGGCACATGCCACCATACTCAGCTTTAGTTGTTATTATTTATGCTTACTATCTCATTTACTTCTCATGGGAAACTGAATCTTAGCAAAATAGTTTTGCCTCAGGTCACACACTGGTGAAGCAGTATAGTTAGGAATCTAATTTGGGCTGTCTAATGCCAAAGTGCAGACATTTGTTTTTTTCTTTCTTTACTATTTGTGTGTGCCTATGTTCTTGTACACATTTGTGCATGTGTATTCATGCATGTTTGTGTATATAGGCACATGGGCACACACATACATACACACGTGTATGTATATGTGGGGTCTGTACATTTACATGTGTATGTGTGCATGTGGAGGCCTGAGGTTGTTGTCAGGAATTAATTGTTTCTCCATCTTATTAATTAGGCACTGTATCTTGGTCAAACTCAGAACTTGTCAATGTGACTAGTCTGGGGATCTCATGCGTCTGCCTTCTATGGCTGGAATTACAGGCTGGCCACCATTCTCACCTGGCATTTTACATTTTTTGGGGGGGGTATACAAATAATAATCTTTTACTTTCACAGAAAGAACTTAACCATTAAGCCATCTCTCCAACTTCAAAGATCCTATATTTGAAGTTAATCCATCAATTTGTCCAGGTGTGCTTGCATTTCTAAGGAATTATCCAAAGGAATGAATTCTTAGTGCTCAAATATTCACAGATTTATTGGAGGGATATTATACTGGTCTGATACAAATATAACAGATAGTTTTAGCATCTATCAATTTAAATGTACCACATCACCACCAAATGTATCTGCAAGGCATTCTGTTTTCCTGGTGTTCTGTGACCATTCTTCTCCTCAGCTAAATTCTATTTGTTCCTGTGGGTTTAGTTCAAATCCTATCCAGGATGCCTCCTCAGAATTAATAACTACATTATTTCTTGCCTGTATCCTGGAAAATTAGTGGACAAAATTTTGTAATAATGATTTAAAATGTGTTTCATAGCTCTCTGAACCTTTTGATATTCTTGTCACTGCTCTGTATCATCAGAGATGCTATTATTTTTGGTCTTAATTTCCCTCCTTCCTTCAGAGGGCTGTGCTTGTCTCTCAGAATAAGAGATAAACTTGCTTTGCATAGATTTCACACTTAATAAGTAATTTTGATTCGCTAGCACCTTCTGTTGAAATAGACTAAAGACCTTCGCCAAAATTAGCCTACAGACGTCATAGTGCCAGATGAAGAAGGGGCTAGGACTAGCTTGGCATCAAATTCAGAGCCGGAAGGGCTCATATCCCACAGTGTCCCATATCTTCATTGTTCCAGTGAGGTCACCAAGACCCAGAAAGGGGAAAGCACTTGCTGAAGATGACACAATTCTTTCTTTTATTTACCCAATCATTTATTCATTCAGCAAATACTCATTTCATTCCTACTCTGTGTTTTCAATGGTACTGGTCATTGGGTGCTGGGTTTCAGGGCTGCAGTGTTAAGCAAGAGAAAGGTGGGACCTGCTCTCATGGAAAAATACAGTGAATTAAAAGAGAACAGAAAGTAGAAGTTTCTAACACTGAAAGAGGGACACAGGGCTAGGACCCGTTTCACTGGTGGCTGAGGAGTATATATATGATTGAAGAACGCTATGCTGTAACTCCCTCTTCAAAGCACAGGCTCCATCACCTTAGTTTTACACAGCCTCCTCTAACATCTTTTGATCGAAATCTTGACAGTCATTACAACATACTGCCTTAGAACTTGTTGCTAACATACCACTCTTGAACATTTTGTGCCTTTTCCTTTCTTCTACCAGTGGCATCTCTCAGGGAGAAGCAAAGGTGCCCAGCAAACACACTGTAGCGTAGGGAGTCTGGAACTGTAGAAGAGGGAAGAGCAGGGGCCAGCTGACTTAGGGAGGGCTCAGTTGTAAAGGGCCACAAAATAAAGTGGAGAGTGAAACTTCTGTGTAAATGTTCAGAAGTATAACAGGTAAAACTTAAGTCTAGAGGAGTGAGAAATCATTTCCCCCTCCCCCCTTGTAGGTAAGAAACATGAATCCAGAGAAGAGGTTAGTTAAGTGAGTCATTATGGCTATTTCCTCCTTTGGTCTTTCCACTGCAGAAGACTGCATTAAGCTAAATTGGAGGATAGTTAGAGGTCATGTGGTCTATTCTCCTTCCTCATGTTACTAATGGCCTAGAGAAGAGAATACCTTTGGAAAAACCAGAGGGCTTAGGCTAGCACTTGGCTTTTTGAGTGTTAGTAAGACCTTATCACCATCATGGTTTGCCAATGTTTTATTTTAGCAGGCTGCTTCAGGTAACTCTGAAGAGAAAGGGACACTAAGTCATCAGAGTGTGAATTTGTTATTTGTCTAATTGTTGAAACTTAAGCAATAAAGGATTGATTTTGGTTCACAGTTTGAGGGTACAGCCCACCATAGTAAGGAAATCCTTGTGGCAGAGGCTCGAGAAAGCTGGTCACATAGTGTCTGCAGTGGAGATGCAAATGACTGCTGGAGCTTAGCTAGTTTTCTCATTTTTACTCATTCCAGGACTCCGAAAAGTGCCATCCACATTTAGAGTTGGTCTTCTTCAATTAACCTAATCTAGATAATCCCTCAAAGGTATGCTCAGAGGCCAACTCAATCTAGATGATGTTTCTCAGACATGTCCAGAAGTTCATATCCATATAATTTTATATCCTGTCATGTTACAATAGTAACCATCACATGACTATTTAGGATGAACACAAATGATCATGAACAGAAAGTAGGACACTTCCTAGTTTCCCAAGACCACATTCATGGTTACTCAAGTCCTTAAATTGACTACACACTATTTTTCCAGTAGCATTTTCTAACCATGTCTAGTAGGCTCTTCAATCGATGTCATCTGAGTAACAGGCTTTCTTCAAAAAAATTTTATAAGATTTTCTTCCTCTCCATCCTATCTTACTCCAGCCTACTTGTGGTTTTGTGTATGCAGCAGAGGAGGCAATTACTTGGCTAACTGGCCTTCTGGAGTTTTTGCCTTTGGAACTTTGACTTTGTTAATTAAAGAATCACATATCTATACAAATATGTTTAGTTTGTTGTCTTTAAATCATTGTATTTGTAGGGATATGAGACTCTAATTAATGAGGTCAAAGTTTCTGTCCTGTCACTTGGCTGTGTAATCTTTGTACAAAAAGGTAAGCCTGCCCAATCCTCAGTTTAACTGAAAAAAAAATGGCCATGTGATATCAGTTAGAACTGAATATCATGGGGAAAGCATTTAGCCAACTGCAGTTAGAAGTTTCTGTGTCTTGCCTGGCCAGTCTCACAGCTATTCAGTCCCAAATAAACATACAAAGGCCTATCTTAATTACAAGCTGTTTGGTCTATGGCTCAGGCTTATTACGTGTTAACTCTTATACCTTAAACTAACCCATAACCAATTTGTGTTTAGCCACAAGGCTTGGCACACTTTATCAGAGCAGAATTCATGTCTTCTTTTCTCTGTGTTTGCTGGTGTCTCTGTTAACTCTTATACTTTAAGTTAAAGTATAAAGTTAAAGTTAATATACTTTAAGTTAAAGTATATATGTCTTATCCATGTTTAGCTAAGTGACTTGGTACCAATTTGCTCATTATAGTATTCTCATCTTCCTTCCTCTGTGTCTCTCTGCTCTTGTTCTTCCCAGAGTTGTCTTATTCTGGTAGCCCCACCCATATTTCCTGTCTGCCTTCTGGCCAATAGCTTTTTCTTAAACTAATAGGAAGGACAAATATTTACAATGTACAAGAGCATAATCCCACACCAGCCAACTATCTGGATGACAGGAGCCAAAAGAGGCAATACTTGCTATATATTAGGCTGCACAAGGCATGCTAGGATATACTGTCTCAACTTTGACCTCAGCATATGGTCGTCTAAGAACAGAGATGACTGTCCTTGAAGGCAAGTTTCAAGCTGGAGGTTGATAAACCTACTTCCTTCTCTTATGGGGGTAGATCATAAAATGGCTTATAACTAACTCATAATGAATTCTAATTTTTTATTAGAAAAGGTATTCTTATAAGGATGGTCAAGAGTTAGAACAAAGTTAAGTTGTAAAATGTTTAGATCTGGAGCATAATTAAAGCAGAGGATATTTTACTCTGTTGCAAGGACAATTTAGAGTTGCTAGTATAAACCTAATGTTGGTTAGATAAATTTATTCTAGATAGATGGATGGATGAATTAATGAATCATTGCAGTTTATCATTACTGAGTCGTATGTGAAGACTCATGACTCTGAAAATCCTTCCTTCATTGTGATCCTTTCTACACTTTTGTGCCCAAACTGTGTAGCAATCACCAATTCTAGATTGACAATGATTATATAAGAAATTAGACATTTAGTGGGGCTGGAGAGATGGCTCAGCGGTTAAGAGCACCGTCTGCTCTTCCAGAGGACCCAGGTTCGATTCCCAGCACCCACATGGCAGCTAACAACTGTCTGTAGTTCCAGTTCCAGGCAAACACCAAGGCAAATAAATAAATAATAAATAAATAAAGTTTTTTTTTAAAAAAAGAAATTAGACATTTAGTATCTTTATGTTTTATCTGCAGACCAAAACCATCACTACTACATTAATGACATATGTTGTAAGTGCAAGCATCTCAAATATGTCCATTCAAAACTTGGCTGATCCAGTGATCATCATTCTCAAGCATATTCAAGGAAACTGGGTAATGTTTTTATTTTCATCTGAGAACCAAATAGGACCCCTATGTGCTTTTCTTGTTGAAAAATTGGGCAATTAACTTCATTTCAAAGACTTCATGATGATTTCTAACTCTAGATAGCACAAGTATAACTGGGTATTTCTAGAAACAATGCTGTATCCTCAAGGGATCCTGACTAGCAGACATTCTAACTAGACAGTATCTAAGAATAAGCAAATCTCTTGATTCTAACAGTAAAATCCATTTAATTCTGTTCATTTTTTTTGAATGAGATAAACAACAACACTGAAAACAACATTTGTAAGCTTTGGTTTTCATGAAGAATGTTAAATTATGTATTAATTATCAAAAGATCAAAATGATAATTATATGGAATGACAATTTGTTATCAGCTAATAGCACAGTGATTTAAATATTACCTAATGATCAAATTTGGTCTTAGTATAAGAATGAGTAACTGTTTCATTCTTTGATGTTAATATGTGTCCAGTGTGAAGTTTCAATATCTTCCTTCATTCTCTAAGAGACCATATGGTCTAACACATTTTCCACTAGTCTTAAAGAGAAGAGAAGGGAGAGTGAGAGTGAGTTTAAAAACCAGATTGAAAATAAAACATGCTAGGTAGGTAAGATCTCTCAGTTTCAACTGTGACTCTTGGATAATTTCTGGGAATTAATTAGCCCATACCTCCAGTTTCTCATTGTATGACTAGGGAAATTTTAGTAATCTTCAACAGGCTCAATGAAGAGGGACCTCAACCATGTGTCCTTAAAGGACGATCCCAGTTGTGAGTATCCGATTACAAAACCTCATACAGAACACCACCAAATCTCAGTCTCTCACTGGCTCTCTATAGCTTCTCCCTGAGCCGTGCACCAACTGGCAGATCTCAATGCCATTAGATGATACATGCTGCAGTGCCATGCAATGACATGTTATTTTTTTTTTACTCCTAATCCAAGAGCAATGTGGAGTTAGACTTAAAACCAAGCCATAAATGACCTCACTCTTTCTCTCTCCCCTCTGTGTATGTGGGTGTATGTATGCTTACATGTGTGGACACTTGTGTCTCTACTGGCTAAAAAACTTGAAAACACTTCTGTGTATTCTGTGCAGTAACCCTCACAAAGAAAACTACTTAGCTGTAATTCTCATTTTTGCAGAATTATGATCAAGTTTACTGTGCCTTTTGGGATTTTGACACTAACAGTAAGTATTTATAGAAGCAGACTTTGACCTGTTTGGTGGTTGAGGGAAAGGGCTTGCTGTCTAATCGGGCACCACATAGCACTCTACATGACCAAGATACCCTCTAGGAGTTTTAGAGCATGCAATTAAAAAAATTCTTTTGGTAAGACATTATTATAGAAATTATAAAAAATTACCCTACTTGTGGATAAGCAAGATTATAAAAACTGCAATTCTAAGGCTGGGTGCTGAAAACTATGATGTATTTGAAGAGGGCTGAGGAGTGATCACCTGGCTCTTTACCTGTACTTTCTTACAGGGATGATTACTACTTACTTTATTTATTTTATTTTATTTTTTATTATGAATAAAGTATTTTTTTATCCATACATACCCTTGTTCAAACTCCCTTCCCCCTCCCACCCCTTCCAGTCATTCTCTCTTCTCCACATCACTTTATCTCCTCCTCAGCAATGGCAGGAGGTGATGACAAGGCCTTGGGTATTCCCTATGCTCTCTAAGAGACCTAATACTTCATTATCTCATTGAGGAGATGAGACTTCTTTGTGGTGGGTATGATTACCGCTGACTGGGTTTCTCTTAGGTTTGCTCCCTCCACTGGAATCAACAGGGTTAATATTGAAACTCAGAGAATTCTCCCACACAACCAATCTCTCCTAGGAACGTCATGGCTGGTGGTGAGAAATGTTCTTCTGCTTAGGGAGCTCTGCTTGGGTACTTTTCCCATCTAGAAATCTGAGAGAAAAGAGACATTCTCTTTCTATTTAGCTCCTTAGGGAACAGAATATTATCTCTTTCTGACAAGTAGAAACAATGCGTCCTCCTCTGGCTTCCCCCAAATCTGTCAGAAAAAAATGATCCTATAAAGTGACAAATTCTGTCCTCCACAGCTTCAATAGCTTGATCCCAGTGTTGATTCTTGGCAGGAGACCCTTTGCCCCTGGCTCTCTATACTTCTTCCACATGGATACATCCTGAGCTAAGTCTTTTGGTGCACTACCACCCTAAACAAGCATTAGAACTCAAGACCTACAAGGCTCTAATGGGCTGAAAGGCTCTCTAGACCATGATCATGTGAGCCCATTTAGTTTCTGGGTGTAATTGGCTGTTTCTAATATAAATGCCTGAGTTGGCTAAGTGGTAGCCTATAATTCCAAAGTCTAGGTCCTTCTGAAACTTCCACATCGATTTATTTTATTGGCTACTTATATAACATGTTATTCTAGCATGGTGGCAGGAACAGTTGACCATGATTAGAATCTACTTGAATCTATAGAAGCGTTATAGTGAAACAGAAGAAGTGAGTGACAGTGAAGTTAGACTATTTACAAAGCCCTCACCACCACCTTGTACCCCTGACACACATGTCAATTTAGCTTATTAAATGTAATTTAATTTTGCTGTTCACTTGTATCCCTAGCTTGCTGTCTTAACAAACAATGCTAATTATAACACACGTTCGGATGGTTCATATGATGAAAAATTAAACATTTCTGAGAAAAGTAAAATTGCTTTGAAATTCCCTTCTGTCCCCTGCAGATGGGCTAGGTGGATGGAATTCATCAGGCTGTAAAGTAAAGGAAACCAACGTAAATTACACAATCTGTCAGTGTAACCACCTCACCCACTTTGGAGTTTTAATGGTGAGTTGTCTCTTTATTACTCTTCAATGGAATTTTGACAACTTTTTTAGTAGGTTCAAGCTATTAATGTACATACAAATAGTGGAAAATGGTATGCAACCAGAAAGCTGGCTCTCCTCCCATGTTTTTACCATAATAGAGGAGATTAATACAGGTGTTTATTTTTCTCTTCACAAAATGAAGACCCACTCCTTAAATTTTAAGTGAAATTTAACTTCACTTAAATTTTAAGTGAAGGTGCGTATAATATAGAGTATCAGTGTATACTCCATGGCCTGTGCCAAGTACTAGGTGCATAGGGATGCCCATCCACACTTGACTTGAGTGTGTTTTACATTCTCTTTGAAAATTTTATTTAACATATTAAAAGTCAAATCCTGAGAATTTTGTTAGTCTCATTCTCAACTGGGTAGAGCTTTACAATAGGCACCAAAGCCTCATGCTCATGTTCTAGCTCTTTCAGCAATTAGCTTTGCAGTTTGGTTTGAGCAGTCTAACTTGCTTTGAATTTAGTCTTCTGAGGTGTGAATGATAGAAAGGAAAGTTTCTCTTATCTCAACACTACTGATACTTAGAACACACAATCCTATGTATGATGTAGAAAACAGTTCTGCACATTGTAAGATGGTTAACAGCAACCCAGGCTGTTGTAAATGGCTCTGGCCAGGCCTGGAAGTTTAGTTTCACTCTCGGCCCCGCTTTGCCTCAAATGATCACACACAGGCTTATATTATTTTTACACTGATTGACCTAGAGCCCAGGCATATAATTTGCTAGCACTCGCTCTCAATCTAACCCATCTCTATCAGCTGTGTGGCTTGGTATCTTTTTCTCAGAGCAGCATTTCCTCTGCATCTCTTGGCAGCTCCAGCAACTCTGGCATCTGTGTCTGGCATCTGTGTCTGGCGTCTGTGTCTGCTCTGAGATGTTCCTGAGTTTTCTTAGCCTTGTAGCCCCATTCACACTTCCTGTTTGCTTTTGGCCAATCAGCTTTTTATTAAACCCATAGGCAGGACAAATATTTATAATATTACCAGCATAATCCTACTACACCAGGCTTCTACCAGTCAATGTTTTACTAGCATCTTTCTCGGTTGTGACAACCAAAAAATATCTCTAGGTAAGACAAATGTCCTAGTAGGCATATATATTCCTTCTAATTGAGAGCTCCAAGAATAGACTGATACTTCCTTGCTTTAATAAAAAGTGCCCTAACTTCTTATGAGGCATAGAACCTTAAGTGTGTAATGAAAGCTAAGAACTTTCTTCCAAACCAGTGCACTTAAATATTCCAATAATTTTGAATGCCATTGTAGATCTTTGGTGGTCTTAAGATTAAGATGTGGCTGGGCTATTACTGTACAGAAAGAACCACTTTATCTCTCAATTTTATAAAATTTATTTAATGTCTAAGGAAAAGAAACATCTTTTTTTAATGTTCCGTGAGGTATTTTGGAGACACTCACTTCAGATAATGATTCACTTTGCATCCCAAATTCATATCCATTAGCTTGGTTATATTTTCAAGTGGTGAACATGTTAATGACAATGAAGCCAAGAACTAAATGTTCTTTCAGTGTTGTTTATGGCTATTCATGCTCTGTACACAGGAAGTTGTACTAGGTCTGGTCAAACTATATATGCTCTTATCACATATCCACTTACATCATCTGACTTTATAAGATCTATAGCAGAATTTCTATATGCCCTGGGAACCACCTGTTTGTGAGTACCAGAAGCATTTTACTCAAAACTTGCTCTGATAAATGTGTAAAGTACTACATATCATGATTCTAGGATTTGTCCAGATCTAAAGTGGATGCAGTGAACGAACGGATATTAGTAATTATAACATATACAGGATGTGGGATCTCTTCCATTTTCCTGGGGATTGCAATGGTGACCTACATAGCTTTCTAGTAAGTTTATACAACTTAGCTCTGAGTAAGTACAATTTGGCTTGATGGGTATGTTGTCATTGAAGCCTTGTTAAATTCATAAATATAATACAACAGAAAGAGGTTATACCATTAGATTATGAAGTAAGGCAAAATAACTGTTACTGGAGTATATTAAAAGTGAGAAGTTTGTTATTAGAAGTAAAATATCTCTAGCCTGATACAAGGACAGGGACCATGAAAAGAAAAGTCTAAAGTTTCATTAGAAACAAGAACCTTTCATCAGAGGAAAAACATTAAGATAGTAAAAGGGCAACCATAAATTGGGAGGTTATATTTGAATATTCGCAGTGTGTGTGTGCGCGCGCACATGTACACATGTGCATGTGTGTGCACATGTGTGTGTGCTTGCATGTGCAATGCACACATGCAAACTAAAAAGTAAGACAGAAAATTAAAAATGGACAAAAGTACTGAATGAACACTTTATAAAAAAGGTTGCCCATGGGCAGTCCTAATTTTCATCCAGATGATTAGTAAGTATATGATCATATGGTAAATTTCTCAACCTCTTTACTCATCATAGAAATGATAATTAAAACCATAATTATTTTTACAACTGACCTTAAGTTGGGAGGGAGATGAGTTGAGAGAGTATGGAGAAGTAGGAAGGGAAATTGAGATTGATACGATATTTTGTTGGTGCAATTCTCAAGACTAGAAACAATTAATCAAGTAAAAAATTTAACTTTATTAACAATAAAAACAATCCAAACAAACAAAAATATTCAAACCCCACAGTTACATGCACCCACCAGAATGATGAAATTTTAAAGTATCAACAGTAGAAAGTGTTCACAAGAAAATGAAGCCACTAGAACTCCCATGGATTGCAACAACCATTAATTACCCACAGTTCTTCAGAGAAGGATGGGGACTTATGAGCCCCTAGTGCACAACTATTGTTATTTTACTATTTATATAAGATGTGGCAGTGTTTAATTTGGAAGGAAGACCCTGCCTGATCTAACATTTGTTTATTTGTTTCAAAGCAAACTTCGAAAAGATTATCCTTCCAAAATCCTGATCAACCTATGCACAGCATTACTGATGCTCAACCTAGCATTTCTGGTTAATTCCTGGCTGGCATCATTTCAGAAAGTGGGATTATGCATCACAGCTGCAGTGGCACTTCATTATTTCCTGCTTGTGTCTTTGACTTGGATGGGCTTGGAGGCAGTCCACATGTACTTTGCTCTAGTCAAAGTCTTCAATACATACATTCCAAATTATATCCTTAAATTTTGTCTAGCTGGTTGGGGTGAGTATTCTGCTATTGGGCTTGATATCTCTTTTTAAATACTGTTATTTTTAAAATTTTAACTCTATCTTAATTTCTTTTTCTTTTTCTCTTCCTTTGTTCCCTCTTTCCTTACTTACTTTCTTCTCTCTCTTTCCCTTTCTCTTTTTTTCCTTTTTTCTTTCTTTTTTCTTCCTCGTCCTCCTTTTAGAAAATTTAAGACTGGGTAATTTACAAAGCTTAAATTCATAAATCCTCTATTTTCCAGAGGATGAGAAGTAAAAGATCAAAGAGTCCATATCTGGTATGGACCATTCTACTGTGTTACAACATGGCATCACATGGTCATGAGTGAAGGGAGGGAGACCAAAATATATCTTTTTATGGGGAACCCACTGCTGAAAAAATATAAACTGATTTGTTGCAATAAAGCATTATTTTATTCCTGAAGGCAGGTTCTTTATCACCTAACCAGCTATTGAAGATTTCATTTTTCAATGCTGTGGCAATGGGGATCAACTTTCCACCATATGAACTTTGGAGGACCTGTTTAATGTACATTAGGCACAATTTTCCATGTTATTTTGGACCCATAAGGAATTAAGGATTACATCACTTGAGTTTGGATGTGCATCTCTCTGCTTATGTGGTTCTATTCTTTGAATTTTAAAACTTTAAAGAGCTTGTGCACAAATATTTATTGAACACCCACTTGTGTGCTGTACTAAAGGCTGGATCCATAATCACAATCCTGTGAGATTTTAGGCTTCCCTTACAGAAGTAACAATACTTAGTGATGGTAATAGTGAATTGTTGACTCTCCACTATAGGTACCAGGTAATAGTCTATACGCTTATCATGTCCATGTCTCTGCATCTTATAAAATGGATTACATTATCATTGTCACTAAACATATGAGGGGAGGATGTTGTACTTGCTAAAATACATACCCAAGATATGAACCAGGGAGCCTGTCTTCAAAGTTTGAACTTTTAATACTGATGATTTTACCATATTGCTTAAGGAATAAGAAAAAGACTTCAAACTGAAGTGTCTAGACAGTCATGGTTGGAAACTTTCCCCCTTTTTAACTGTCAAGAGCACTGTTGTCCTTGGGATAAGCCAGGAATAGAACTCAGCATGGATACATTCTTCTCTCTCTCCTATCCTTCTCTTCACCTATAGTTCTCACTCCGTACACAGATCTTTCCTCTTTCTTTTACTTCATGCCATATGCAATGATGGTTCCTATAGCTTCTTTCTTGTCTCTTAAGGTATCTTATTTTATACTACTTCCTAAGATACACAGAAAGGCTAGGGATTGTACTTGAAGGCAGGAGATTCTTGAAAAGTGTCAAGTATAGTCACAAGCTTAAGGTCAAGCCAGTGCCAAGGTCTGACTGACTAACCAGTTGAGAAAGATACAGTGAGCCACACTTAAATATATCTATTATTTACACAGTGAATGGGGGCTAGCTAAAATTTCAACCCTCCACTTCTCACTCCAGGCTCTGAAAAGGATAACACCAAAGACAAAGGGAACAGATAGCATTGAACAAGTGGTGGGATTTTCCATGGCTGAGGGGTCAGTTCTAAATGAAAGCGACGTGCTTTTCTACTCCACAACTCCATTCTAAGGGGGCAAGATATAAAGTCCCACACCGTTGAAGACCCAGGCAGTGGAAACAAAATACCTTGTGACAACTTCCCAAAGGAAAGAGGGACAATAGGGGATATCACCCCCAAAGGCTTTTGTCTTCTTGGTGAAGACCCATAGCACATTCTGTCAAAATTGAGACAAGCTGAGATGCAAGCCTTTGCAGGCATGGCTTCTGTGGATGCACACAGGCCACGGGAGAAGGGCACTGCTAGGCTGCTTCAGGGAGTTTGTAAGCATTATAAAATCAACTGGAAGACAAATGCTAGAATCTCTGTAGATTTAACAGTTGGTCTTCCTAAGCCAGAGCAATCTGTTTTGTAGTTGTATGCCTTTAAATTTCTGTCTAAGAAAGTAGATTTGTCTACATTTTATAAAAACTAACAACTGAATATGGTGTCTCATGGCTGTCATCCCAGATTCAAAGCTCTCCTCGGCTCCATACTGAGTTCTAGTTCAGCCAGGTCTCCTTCGTGATATTCTGCCTCATAAATCCAAACAAGTAAAAACCAACAAAACAAGTAATAGGGATATTGAAAACATTTTTCCATACTTATTAGCTTTCTGTGTGGGCGCACAAATGGAGGTCAGGTGACACCTTGTAGAGTTTTCCTTTCCGTCCACTCTGTGGCTCCTCAGGAGCACATTCGGGCTCAGAAGCAAGTGCCTTAACCTCCTGAGACATCTTGCCAGCCCCAGTAGGGATAATTTTTTTTTTTTAAAAAAAATTGTGAACACATAAACTTAAGTACTTCCAAATAATTTAGTCCTAAATATGGAGGCCCCCTTTTAGACCTGTCTTACAGCTTCCGGGGATGTTTATTTTAAGCTAGCATAGAAAGTAATGAGCCTCATTACGGTATTTTCATACTATAGCATTATTCTTCATTATCAGTCACCATGCTGTCCCTCCAGCAGTCCCCTCTCATCCTTACTGCTCTCCACTTGCTGATCCTCTTTTCCCCACCAATAGCCCTTTCTCCTTTCATGTCCATGAAAAATATATGTGCATGAGGGTAGGCCCTGGGCCAGGTGTGGGCTAGCTGAGTTGGAAGGGATTGATCTGTTTATCATAGTTGGGGCAATGGAAGATTTTTTCAAGATGCTTGCCACTGTGGGAAATGGAATAACTTTGCAGAGTATTTTACAACCCCCCTACAGGGTGTGTGGGAGTATGTTCTCTTATTAGGAGAAATGCAAGCTTAGAAATAAAAAAAAATCAGTTCAGTTTTGCAACTGTACATGAAATTGAATTTGTATAGCCCAAGCCCATACTCCCATCACGTTTGACCATTTTAACTGAGCTGATTGCTTTATTATAGTGCGGCTGAATTGAGCGGCTGGTAACTGGTCGATCTAGTCAAAATGTCAAACTAGTAATGAGTGTGGAAACAGCTTGCCTGTCAGAAAGTAATGAAGGCTGCAGCTCATGGTCTGCGCCCTTCCTCCAAGGTGACCTAGACAAGGACATACTGGCAACAAAGGGGTAGAATTGGAAAGCAGAGAAAAAGATGGTGACCTATTATCTGAGAAAAAAATGTGGGCTGTGGACTTGTATTCTGATGAACTAGATGCTTAAATTGCCAAACTGTTTCTTTTCTTGGCACTTGCGCCAAAAAATAAGTCATAAGTGTCTCATTGGAGCCACTGGCATACTGCTTAGTTTAGCAGATTGGAAAACTGCTAAAAAAAAAGTTTAACTTGGAAGAATTTACAAACAATGGTATTTTGACGTCTACACATTGTGGCTCATTTAAACAGTGTCTTAATGTGTCAGTGCCCACAGCTGTTTGATTAGGATCATTCTCCATGGACTGAACAGGTGTTACTGCCTTTCTTGCCCACTCTAGGAATCCCAGCAATCACAGTGGCCATTATACTCAGCATAAGAAAAGACCTGTATGGAACTCTGAGCCTTACAACTCTGTTGTAAGTACCAATATCTCTTGCTTTCAGGTAGCAGGTCTTCTAGGCATGGTGGGATGTTCCTGGCTAGCAATTTAGTCTTAGCTCTGTCTTCATGGAAAACTCAATGCTAGCCTTTCTGCTAGAACACAGCCATGCTCACTCATGGAATGGGTAGGTGTTTGCATTCCCTATTATCATGGCTAAATCATCTTGCCTTTTAGATGCATTTTTTTTTCTGAAAAGTGGGGCTAATATGATTTACTGTCAGATTCATGTGCAAGTTAAAATGACATTACTTATATTAAGTGCTTGACTTTTGCTTGAACCATGGCAAATGCTATGGAACTGCCAGCCTTTTTGGTTGCAAAACTCACAGACCCTGGGAAAGATTTAGTGGCTAGTCTAAGGAAATACTGAGGTGAATTAGAAAACATGTTCTGTCTTTTAGCTGCAAAAGTCTTCCCAGAAGGAGACTGGAAAACTTCCCATTGTAAACTGGCCAGATGTGTTGTTCTGTTTTTTTTTTCTCTCTGTTGTAAACATGTATAAACCCATCTGATGTATAAACCCATCTCTTGACTTTCAGCTACAGTTGCACTCCATCTCTTTGGAGCCTTATTTGGACCTGCACAATCCTTCAGGCTGCATAACCTTTTATATTTAGCTTCCTCCATATCCATTCCCTTTACCACAGCCTCTCAAAATCAAATCCCAACCACTATAGATTTCTTATCGTGCTGTGCTGGGATTGAGTGTAGGAGGTCCTGTATCTAACAGTCTTCTGTCTTTCATGTTGAGATGGCAGTTGCAGAAGGTCAAAAGTCCATTGCCCTGTGCAGCAGATGCTTTCTAATTGAAATTCCTTGTCCTCCCTTATTTACCTCTCTTTTCTCTCTCCTTCCTTCTCAGCTCCAGCTCTGTCATCCCTCTTTGTCTGTTTTGTGACTTAAAAGGTCCCCAGTATCTGTCTCCTAGTGATTCTTCTTCAGAGATCAAAAGCAAAAACAAAACCAGAACAAAATCAACTCTGCGCTCCCTACCCCCAAAGAGCCTTTTCATATGTGATTTGTTAGTAAGAGGCAGATGGCTCTAAGAGTTTTGTTTTGTAAATAATTATATTTTGAAAGGTAATTCACCACTGGGTACAAAATCCAAATGTACAAAAGGGTAGAGGCTAAAAACTAAGCCTCTTCTCAACCCCCAGCTACAAAGTTTTTCTCTTTTCAAGCAACTCCTATTACCAGTAGTCAAACATGTGGCCATTTTCTTGCACACGGTTTTTGCTTGTTTATTTTATTTTTCAAAGTTATTTTATTTCACTTCTTTTTGTTTTGAATCATGTCTTGTATAGCCCAGGATGTTTTGGAATTTGGTGTGTAGCCTAGGCTGATTACAAACTCAGCAATGCTCCTGCCTCGGCCTCCCAAATTGCTGACATTACAAGCCTGAGCCACAACCTCCACATAGTTACTTTATTTTCAACACATTATTGTTTTTTATTTGTGGAGTACAGCAAAAATATTTGAATGCAGATTTATATTGTATCATGGTCAAATCAAGATAACGAGCATATGTATTATCTCAAATATCTATTATTTATTAGAGTACCAACATTTAAACTCTTTTCTTCTCGGTTATCTGAAGTAGCTGATACATTGTTGTTTACTATGGTCACCACACTGTGCAGTAGAACACAGGGACAGATCCCTCCTTCCTGCTGGAGCTTTGTGCTTTTTCTCCTCCTCTCTCCATGCTCTGAAGACTGCTAATCTGCTGTCTTATTCTATGTGATCAACTTGAACAATTCTTTTAGATTTATTTTATGTGTGTGAGTGCTCCATGAGCATGTATGCATGTGCACCATGTGCACCATGTGCATCTCTGGTGTCCAGGGAATCAGAAAAGACATCAGTTTCCTAGAATTTGAATCTTAGATGGTTGTGAGCCACCACATGTATGCTAGGAATCAAACCCAGGTCCTTTAAAAGAGCGACAAGTACTTTGAACTTGAGCCATCTCTCCAGCTACATGGTCCACTTTGTGTGTGTGACCTCTCATACACTTTATGAATATAGTATTTTACACACTAATATTTTTATTTGGAGATGATTCTGAATCCTTAAATATAGTGCTGCCTCATTTTGAGAGGTTTTTTTTTTTTTTTTTTTTTTTTTTTTTTTTTTTTTTTTTTTTTTTTTTTTTTTTTTTTTTTTTTTTTTTTTTTTTTTTTTTTTTTTTTTTTTTTTTACTTTTGTTTGAGGCTACAGATGATAGAATGAGAATCCTAAGTATAAAATTGTATTAGGGA
Source organism: Sigmodon hispidus (assembly GCA_004025045.1). NCBI lineage: Eukaryota > Metazoa > Chordata > Mammalia > Rodentia > Cricetidae > Sigmodon > Sigmodon hispidus. The sequence goes on along the minus strand of PVIH01005182.1, from coordinate 478 downwards.
GGGGCTGGAGAGATGGCTCAACGGTTAAGAGCACTGGCTGTTCTTCCAAAGGACCTGAGTTCAATTCTCAGCAACCACATGGCAGCTCACAACTGTCTGTAGTTCCAGTTCTAGGCAAACACCAAGGCAAATAAATAAATAAAGTTTAAAAAAAAAAATTGTATTAGGGAAATTAAATGTCATTTCCCTCGCTCTCTTAATTCACATCCACACAAATGCACACATGCAAAACAATATGTGCCAGTATGGATATGTCCCAAAGGACTTTTTTTTTGATTCAAAGATTCCAGCTAATTAGACACACAGTTGACTTAGTCAAGCTTGTCTGCCTTAGAAACTCAGAAGCAATGAGTCTCATAGTTCGAATTGTTGTGCATTAACCATCTGTTCACAGGAACCACTATACATTTCTTCTTTAATAAATCTGTAGAACCATTAGGCCGTCCTGTAGTCACTGCTGCCTTTTGTGGTCCAAATG
>PVIH01005181.1:20314-127913 GCA_004025045.1 Sigmodon hispidus | reverse complement strand
CCCCCCCCCCCCCCCCCCCCCCCCCCCCCCCCCCCCCCCCCCCCCCCCCCCCCCCCCCCCCCCCCCCCCCCCCCCCCCCCCCCCCCCCGCCCCGCAGCGGTTGCTGTCAACCGGGGAAGGCAGAGGCCGGTTCCTCGGTCCTGATTGGCTGCCCTAAGGTCTGTTCAAAAACAAACAGAGCGCCAAGGGAGGGGAGTATGGACCTGGAGGCCTCTTTTTCTTTCCGCCCGCGAGGGACAGCTGAGTCACTGAGCACAATTGCTTTTGGTCTCTTCATCACGCGGAGAGACTGAAGCACACGGAAGGGATGGAGCTCTGAGACTTCCTCTGGGAGAACTCTCCAGAACGCGACCCACAGCCGCGATTGAGATGGGCACAGCCCGAGCCTCCTGTTTGAGACACTCCAGGAAGGACATCACAGCATGGGAGCTCAGAGTCCAATCTTTGCCCTCCCCCCCAATTCCATCAGCCAGGCCTAGGGTGTCTCCACCTCCATGTGCTGGACTTTTCATGAAGGCTGCAAGGGCTACTGGTCTCAGGGCGAACACAAGACCTAGTCCCAACTGAGGTTTTCTCCTAAAATGACAGACACTCCTGCTCTCTACCAAGTTCCTCTGTGCCAAGGCCTTCCTAGGCTCTGTCCTTCCTTACAACCCTTGAACTTGACCCTTTAGAGACCTCTGGAAACTCGGTTAAGGTCACACAGCTAGAGGGAAGCCAAGCTGGCTGAAGGCCAGTCTCTTACCCACCTTCCCCTATGCACAGACATGGCATGGGACACACCCATAGGCCTGGGCCCTGCGACAGACTCTGCCATCAGCTGTCAGGTGGAGGGCCCCAAACATCTGGCCCAGCCGATAGGAGGGACTAAGAGGGGCTGAAGATGTTCTGAAGGGAGGGGCTGCCCCTTGTGTCAGGGTGTGGCCCTTTTCTAGGAGAACTCTGTTTTTCTCATCAGGATAGGAAGAGAGAGAATTTTCTCAGCAAGGAAGGGTCCCTGAGGGAGGGAGGGGAAGGCCTGGACAGACAGAGATCAGGCTTGACAGGGAACCTAGGGGATCCCAGAGAGGGGCAGGGGCAAAATAGAGGACGCTTGTCACACAAGCCTTCCCTCAGGTGTCCAGAGGCTGTCTTTTCCACAGATGTTCACTGGGAAATGGGATTATTAGATACACATCCTGTTGCCAGCTTCCAAGGGCCAATCTGCTATTTTGGTTTATTTTTTGTCTCTCCTCTCTCTCTCTCTCTCTCTTTCTGTGTGTGTGTGTGTGTGTGTGTGTGTGTGTAAGACTGACTTTTAATAGCAAGGTAAATTAAGTTTGTTGTTTTGAAACAGGGTCTCACTATATAATCCTGGCTATCCTAGAATTAACAACTGTCTGTAACTCCAAGATCTGACACTCTCACACAGACATACATGCAGGCAAAACACTAATGTACATAAAATAAGAATAAATAAACTTTTAAAAAATAAAATTAAGGGCTGGAGAGATGGCTCAGCGGTTAAGAGCACTGACTGTTCTTCCAGAGGACCTGAGTTCGATTCCCAGCATCCACATGGCAGCTCACAACTGTCTGTAATTCTAAGATCTGACACCCTTACACAGTTATACATGCAGGCAAAATACCAATTCACATAAAATTAAAAATAATAATAAATATTTAAAAAATAAATAAAAGGAAAAAAGGATGGCTGGAGGTGTAGCTCAGTGCTTGCACAGTATGCACCAGAACCCTGGGCTGCCCCTCCTGCACTGCATAAACTCGGCTTGGTAGCCCACACAGGAGGACCAGAAGTTCATCTTCTTTCTGGACTATGAGGAGAATTGGAGGCCACTCTACAATACAGGAGACTTTGTCTTTTTTGTTTTTGTTTTAAGAGAGGGTTTCTCTGTGCAACAGCCTTGGCTGTCCTGGAACTCTCTCTGTAGACTAAGCTGGTCTCAACCTCACAGAGATTCACCTGCTTCTGCCTCCAGAGTGCTGGGATTAAAGATAAACATCCCACTGCCTAACTGAGACTTTGTCTTTAAAAAGAAAAAAAAAAAAGTGTAAGCCAGGTACGATAGTACACACCTTTAGAGCTGCCATGTGGGTGCTGAGAACTGAACCCGGGTCCTCTGGTAGAGCAATCGGTGCTCTTACCACTGAGCCATATCTTGAGCCCTCTTTTTAAATTTTATTTATTATTTTACTCAGTGTGTGTGCTCACGTCCCAGCACACATGTAGAGGTCAAAGGGACAGACACCCCTTGGAGAAGGGGCTTCTTTTCTACCATGTGATGAAACTTAGGGATAGGCTTTGCAGCTGGGTCTTTCTCTCTTCGGTTGCTCTCCACACGCTCTTGCCACCCTTTCGGTTTTAAATTAATGCAGAGCAGGTGGTAAGGAGTCCCCTCTTCGCCATGAGCATCTGCCACACTGGAAGAGCTACCTGGAGGTCAGAGTGCCCTCTTGACAGGCCTCTCTCCCATGGACAACATCTACCCTAATGAAGAGAGGGCAGCCAGGATTTCAGGGCTGGGGTGGTGATGAGGATACACGCCTGGGCCAGGAGGAATCCAGTGCCTGCTCCCGCCACGCTCAATGTCACTCCCACTGCATCCACCAGACAGAACAGAGCTTAGCTGAAAGGGGGAACGCGAAGGAAAATACGTACGTACGATAGGGCAGATCAGGGTAAGTTCAGAGGTAGGAGGCCAGAGTGGGAGGAAGGTCTGAAGTTAATGCTGAGGTTGAGGCCGCAGGGAGACGCTGGAGGGGCGGAATGGTGGCAAGTTTGTAGGGTCAGTGGACTCTGGGGCTTACGGGGAGACAGCGAGGATGGGGATCGGCTTTCTTGCAGCGATGCCCACCAGCGGGGGACCAAGTTACAGGCCCTGCCACATCCCACCCACTTCATCCTCGCCCCGCCCTCATGGCGTCCTGACCTGGGGGTCCTTGCAGACGTGGGCTGCCCTACAGCACACTTTGTGCCCAGATCCCGCGAAGTGGGGAGAAGAGGTAGGGTCTAGCGTTTGAGGCTTTATAGGTGCCAGCATCCCAGACGCTGTTCCCGCTCCGCCCCGCCGGTGTTCCAGGCCAGCATCAGTGCAGGCGCAACTGCTCTGCTGCAGTCCTGCCCTAGCCTGTCTCAGGCGCCTGTTACCCTTGTGTATCCTACCGACTAAGCGACTTCCTGGAGGGCTATCCCTCCCTGCCCACAGCCCAAGCTTCAGCTCTCTGCTTCCTGCAGACCAATACCATTTCAGTACACGGTAGGTAGGCGAACAACTGGAGGAAGTTAATGCACCTCTCTGCGTTGCCCAGGGTTCTTCAAGCATTGGTGACATCGGGTTCAAGAACTACAACTGACCTTGCCGGCTAGGTTAAACCAAAGAACCGAAACTGCTTCTTGATCAGCCTTATCTGCTCAAAGCCTTGGGGATATCAGGCTGGTCCTGAGAGCCTGAGACTGGAGCTGCCTGTGGGTGTTTTATTCAAACTATGAGAAAAAGCCCGATAAGTTAGACAGTTCTCTCTTGTCCGAAATGCAAAACACAACCTGTTCATGTGAAGTTCACACCTTGTTCAAGACTTAGGTCCAGGAAGAATGTAGTTTATGAATTCCATGTGACCTCTCACCCACTGATCTGTCCGAAGGCTTTCCGGAACAACCCGGGCTCATGTTGATCCAGTTAGAGGCTACTGACTTGGCATGCTTTGGAACTTGGAATGGAATTTCCCAGGCATGGCACCAACAGGCTTGCTTGTGATCTGTCCCTTGGCTTGAACTTGTTCCTGGGTAGAGCTGGGAGAACAGAGCTGACCTGAGCTCTGTAGAGCTTCACAGTCACAGCAGTTGGCATTTTGGCTCCAATTACCAACTATACAGCCTTAGGCAAGTTCCTGGGGTCATTGTGGATATAAATTAGCCTCTGAATCCCATGTCTGCATTAGCTATGTAGGAAAAGGAACGCCTCTAGATCAGACTGTATCCACACCTTTCACAGGGTCACCTAAGACCATTGGAAAACATAGGCATTTACATTACGATTCATAACAGTAGCAAAATTACAATGAAAATAATTTTTTAAAATTTATTTGTTTTTATTTGCCTTGGTGTTTGCCTGGAACTGGAAACTGGAACTACAGACAGTTGTGAGCTGCCCTATGGGTGCTGGGAATTGAACCCCTGTTCTCTGGAAGAGCAGTCAGTGCTCTTAACCACTGAGCCATCTCTCCAGCCCCCTGAAAATAATTTTTATGGCTAGAGTTCACCACAACATGAGGAACTGCACTAAAGAGTCAAAGCACTAGGAAGGTTGAGAACCTCCTCTCTAAGCCATAATTTCCAGCAGTAAATCATTATTCAATACAAATTCAGAACTTTTCTTTTTTGAGAAGGTCACACTGTGTAACCTAGACTGCTCTCCAGTCCTGGATCTAGTCCTTTATCTCCCCCCCGCCTCAGCCTCTGGAAGAGTTGGGACTACCTTTTGCTGGCACTGGAGACCAGGTAATAGAAAAGCCCTTCAAGGGGCTGGAGAGATGGCTCAGAGCACTGACTGTTCTTCCATAGGACTTGAGTTCAATTCCCAGCATCCACATGGCAGTTAACAACTGTCTGTAATTCCAAGATCTGACAGCCTTACAGTTATACATGCAGGCAAAGCACCAATTCACATAAAGTAAAATATATATATATATATATATATTTTAAAAAAAGAAAGAAAAGCCCCTCAAAGACCTGCACTTGTGAAGCTTATTGTTTTCTGAGACTATGCTACAGTATGAAGGTGTGTGTGTAGTGTGTGCGTATAGTGTGTGTATAGTAGATGTGTGCAGTGTATATATGTAGGTCAGACAATATATGTCTTCTCAATTATTCTTCACTTTATTATTTTTTAAATACATTTTTTTGACACAAGGGCTCACTAGGTAGCTCTGCTGGTCCAGAACTCACTATGCAGACCAGGCTGGCTTTGAACACAAAGATCTTCCCATTTTATTGAACCAGTACTCACCAGTTGGCTAGATTTGTGGGCCAGCAAGTTCAGGGGCTCTCCCTGTCTCTGTGTATGCTGGTGACCTGAACCCAGGCCCTCATGCTTGTGTGGGAGGCACCTCACCTACTGAGCCAACTTCCCAGTCCAGGCTTCTGTCTTATTGGCAAAGATCATAATAATAAACATGTTTTTCAATAAGGAATGATCCACTGGTAAGATGTCTTCGTGGGTGCAATGGGGCAACAGTGACCCAGCTGTGTGGCTTGATACCCTCTCAGGTCTATTCCTTCGTGTGTGGTAGAACTCTGGACAAGAATGGAGACTACATCACCCAGACTCCCTTTGAGCTAAGGGCAGCCATGTGACCAAGTCTCCATCTCAGAATGCGTCCTTACAAAGAGGGCTCACGTTTTTTCTTTACTGTTGTTGCAGGCATGCACAGGTGACAGCTGGAGTTCAAGCAGCCAGACTGGGCCAAAGGGAAAGATAGATGCTAAAGATGCTGAGGGGCAGAGGACCTGCAGACCTCCTACCTCCAGGCTTCTACATCAGAGAGAAATTAACTTCTATCTTGTTCAAGCCACAAAGATTTTGGGTATTTTGCTCATGTACAATCCATCTTGATTTTCCTGGTCACGGCCAGGGGTGGCACAGAGAGGCCCAGGGTTATGTTCAGTTGTGAGACTAAAGGCAGGTGATGGTGAGCTAAGGCCTGGATGGTGAATAGGAGCCAGTAATTGACACTGGAGCAGTATCATGATTGATACTTTCATCTCCTTCTGTGTAACCTTGACTGTTTCAGAACTTACTCTATAGACCAGGCAGATCTCTGTGAGTTCAAGTCCAGCCTGGTGAACAGAGGGATTTCCAGAACGGCCAGGACTACACAGAGAAATCCTGTCTCAAAAAAACAAATAGGAGGCTGGAGAGATGGCTCAGTGGTTAAGAGCACTGGCTGCTCTTCCAGACGACCTGAGTTTGATTCCCAGCAACCGCATGGCAGCTCACAACTGTCTATCGTTCCACTTCCAGGCAAACACCAACGCAAATAAATAAATAAAGTTTTTTTTTTTTAAAAAAAGAAATAAATAAGACTGTCACCATGTCATTCCTATGACCTTTCTTAAACACTGTTGTCTCTAATATGCTTTGGCAGTGTGACTAGAGACCCAGCTTTGCCATTCAAATCCACAAACACAGGGACTATGAAGGCAGGCATACATCTGGAGTCCCAATGTCTGGGAGGTTGAGGAGAAAGGACCAAGAGTATGAAGCTATGGAGTAAAAACCTTGCCTCAAAACCCCATAACATACCAGCAGAGTCAGCAGAGTGCATGGCCTGAAAGCAAAGGTCTCTGTCCTTGGGGCTCATAGTCTGTAAACAAGTCAGGCGGGAACAGTATAGAAGAGTGATGTGTGGGGACCCAGCACCTATGAGGACCCAGCACCTATGAGGACCCAGCACCTCTGGGCTAAGCCTCGCCCCCAGAGCCTGGAACAAGTCTTGTTGATCCTTGAAGGTCAAAGCTTCGGTTCAGTGGGTTTGGAACTGGGAATAAAGGGTGGCTCAGGCCAAGCAAAGGGCCATGAAAAGCCCAGAAATCAAGAGAACAGAGAATATTGTCAGAAAAACATGTTTCCAATGAAAAGCCCAGAACTGAGTCAGGGGCTCCTCAAGCAGATCCTGTGTTTTGGGGGACCCTTTCCAAAGCCAGCCAAGCCCTCTTTTGACCCCGTGAGCTAGCCGTAGCAGGGCTCTCACCTCTCTGGATCCCGAAGAGCCATTCCACTTGTACATGCCGAAAAGGAGGCCTAGCGCCCATGGTTCTCAGAGTCCCGGCCTCGCTACCCAGGCTGGAGAACCAACTGCACACTGAGGGCAGCCAGAACTCTGAAGGACTAGAACGAGCAGGCTGGAGAGATGGCTCAGAGGTTAAGAGCACTGACTGTTCTTCCTGAGTTCAGTTCCCAGCAACCACACGGTGGCTCACAGCCATCTATGATGACATCTGGTGCCCTCTTCTGTATACTGTGTACATAATAAATAAATTTATTTATTTATTTATTTTTTAAAGAGTGGCCCTTCTAGTCCCTGTGCCACCTCTCCCTCATCAGCATGCTCCCTCGGGAGCCATCTCCCATCTACCTGGGTGACTGCCCTTCTCTGCCCCAACCCCCATTCCTCTCTTCCCCTAAGGAACCTCTTCAAGGCTCAGATTACCCCCTGGGGACAACCAGTACTTCCCAGGTGTGTCTGCTCAGTTCCCACTCTCTCTCTCTCTCTCTTTTTTAAATGTATTTATTTTTATTTTACGTGCATTGGTGTTTTGTCACTGGTGTTAGATGCCTGGAACTGGAATTACAGACAGTTGTGAGCTGTCATGTGGTTGCTGGGGATTGAACCCGGGTCCTCTGATGGAACAGTTAGAGCTCTTAACCACTGAGCTATCTCTCCAGCCCCCTTAGTTCCCCATCTTATCACACTCTGAGGTTATTGTGGGCTGCTATCATTTATCCTGCTGGACATGACTTCCTAAGGATGGATGTTCTGAGGACCCAGCTCAAGCGACCACCTCCCCAGAAGACAGTCCAACCTTAGTAACTCAGCCCCACCCGGCACCCAAAGAAGACTGTGCTTCCCTGCCGCCACCCATCTGTCACTCCATAGAGGAAAGGGATGACCAGGGAAAGGACGTGGTCACACAGCAAAATGGCAGAAATTCCTGGGCTGGCAGTTTCTAGAAGCTGGGCTGAGGGAAAGGTCCCTTGAATGAAAGACCATGGGGAAGTGACTCTCTCAGGCCCCTATCCCACTACAACCCTGGCTTCAGCTAGCATACTCTGCTTTCACGGGGTATTTGTTTACTTGGGCTGCCCTTTCAAACTCCGATCTTATTTGCCTTAAACGTGGGCCTTTGCTCTTGCCCGGACCCATGGGCAGCCGAGGAAGTCCCTCCTGCCCTCCTGTTAGGCAAGGCTTGGCTGAGCACCTAGGATTGCAGGGCATGGAAGAGGGGGCATGAGATTATTAAGGGATTCCAGCCTTCATGGTCACAGTCCCATGCAAAGACTCCACTCCTCTTCTTCACCCCACTACAAGGTACAGGTCACCGAGCTGCCATGAAGCCCTGTCCTGTCTGGCTAGATAGACAGAGAGGTCTGAGCTGGGAGGCTTCCTGTGAGTGGCTAACAATGGGCTGAGGAATGCTGCACAGATGGTACAGTTTTGTCTACCATTCATGGCGCCCAGGGTTGATTCTTGGCTGTATAAAGCAGACATAGGGGGGCGGGGAAAAAAAAAAAGCAGACATAGGACTGCACAGCTGTTAGTTCAGAACTGAGCATCCCAAGTTCAAGGTTATCCCTGGGCTTCATAGCAAGTTTAAGACAAGCTAGGGTTATGTGAAATCCTGTACTTAAAAAACAAACAGCAAAAATGGAGACTGGATCTCTCTATAGATTACTGACTTTCCTGGAACTCAGTATGTAGACCAGGCTAGCCTTGAACTCACAGAAATCCACCTGCCTCTGCTTCTCTCTCTTTCTTTCTCTTTCCTCTCTTTCTTTTTTGTTTTCTTGAATCAGGGATTTTCTATGTAGCCCTGGCTGTCCTGGAACTTGCTCTGTAGAAGAGGTTGGCCCCGAACTCGCAGAGATCTACCTGCTTCTGCCTCCTGAGTGCTGGGAATAAAGGTGTGTGTCAGCACAGGGTGGGGGGGGGCAAGTGAAAGCTGGATTGCGCTGCTCACCCTGAGGGTTTCATGAGCTCAGAGAGACTCAGTGCCAGCATAAAGAAGTTCTGTCCCCTGGTCATTTTGCTTATAAGAAACCACATCACCTCTCTGTCAATTTAGGCACTTCCTCTGCACAGGGGAGTTGAGAAAACTGAACATGACTCCAGCTAAACACCCAGCACAGCCTCTGCAACAAAGGCCTTCTACTCTAGAGGGTTCTGCCCTGAACCACTGGCCCTTTAGCTCTGCAGGAACTCAGCCAGCACAAGTTAGTGACCCAGGCTAGCCCATCTGCTCCATTAGGCCGTCTCTAAATTTGTTTTATTGTTGGAGCCTAAACTTGGTCTGGGGGGAGGGAAGCACTTGTGTGCTCACTTACTCAGAGGCTCTTTCTCACCTCAAGGATCCCAGGGTGGCCTTGAACTCCATAAGTTTATAACCAAGGATGACCTTGAACTTCTGATCCACCTGCCTCTGCCTTTTGAATTCTGAGATAACATCTCCTGAGTGTTGGAATTATGAGCGAACACCACCACACCCAGTTTTATGTGCCGGTGGGGATCTAAACAGGGCTTCATGCAAGCTAGACAAGCACTCTATCAACTGAGCTTCATCCCCAACCCTGGGAATATCTCTTGATGGAAGAGAAAAACCAAAGCTCCAAGAAACCAGAGGCTGCCCTGGTTCCCAGAGCCAGTCAGTCAGTGAGGGAGCCGGGTAGAGCATTCTCATCCCTCCAGGTTCACGGTACCCAACTTGGTCTGGACTAAACCTTTCATTCCCACCCAGTGGACTCATCTGTCAGTCAGAGATAGGTGCCCTGGCTAGGGCACCCCCCTCCCAAGATGAGAGAACAGTTCTGTTGGAGGTGTGAGAGAGGAGGAGCATGCGGGGGCCAAGAATGCAGTTACTCTGCCTAGGGGCCTGGGCTGGGCTGCCACAGAGGAGCCAGTGTGCCCAGACATTGAAGCTTTGTGAGTTGGGGCTTGTGTGGGGACAGTTGTTTTCTTTACCGGACATTGTTTCAGGTTGACTGTTAGTGTCCTGGCCCCTAGAGGCCAGCTCTCAGGAGCCACTGGGGTCTGAGGAGAACATAGTTAAGGTACTCTAGTCAGCATGAAGAAGAAGAGAAAATCAATGGGCTCTCATAGTACCAGGCAGGTGCCTTGGGAGGTTGCCAAGGAAAAGCCAGTCTTGAGGGAGGTCATGGGTAGGAGAGAGAAGATGTCTTGAGACTTAGGGCCAGAGAAGATCTGGCCAGAGTGAAGAGTGGACAGAGGCTAGGCAGACACGTCCAAGGGCCAGTGCCTTCCTGCCAGAATCCTGGAAGACCTGAGGGCTCAGTTCTCAAGCCTCAGTCCATGAAGGTAGATCTAGAGGAATCCCCAGGGGCCAGAAGGACCTGAAGACCTCAGGAGATGGCCAGGCTGGGTGGGGTGGGTCTGATGCACAGCTGTCCAGATGTGGGTGAGAGATAACTCTGTTTATGGGGCACCCGGTTGGAGCAGCAAGGGGGTGGGGTGGGAAGGGGCTCCTGGCTGTGGGGCGGGCAGATTAGGAGGCAAGGGCATGAGTCAGGGGTTTGGGAGCCTCCCCCAGGGCACCTGCCGGTGCTGTTAGAACAGTCAGGAGCTCAGCCAGTCGCAGAGGGCACCAGTGGCGGCAGGACTTCAGGAAGGACCCCCAAGGCTCCTGAGCAGGTGGGCAGGGCAGGGAGCGGCTGGGTGGTCCATTGGCATCTGTCCTGAGGGTTTGTGTAGGTGGTCAGCTTACATCTGTGTCCAAGGGCAATGCTCCCTGACCTCCTAGGTGGTGCAGGTGGGTGGGATGGTAATGTGACCATGTGCTTGTAGTCCCTCAGTGGTGGAATGGGGTGTCGTTTCATACAGAGAGGTGTGTGTGGCCAGAGTGCGTGCCGAGAGCAAGGTTGAGACATTCCACCATACGTCCTACCAGCTTTTCTATCTACCAGCTCCATGAGCCCCATGGACTCAGAGCTCATTCTTCCTAGGTACCTCTTTCCTTCAAATGTGGGGCATCCTCAAGTCACCCATCTCTCAGCCAACATTGATTCCCATATGGGACATTTCTAGGGGGTTGGCACTGTCCCCAGCCTAGAGAGTATTTGAAGAGCCCCTCTCTGCTAAGAGTTGATAGTCTCTTTGCTCAAGCTAATTAAAAAAAAAAAAAAAAAAAAAAAAAAAAAAAAAAAAAAAAAAAAAAAAAAAAAAAAAAAAAAAAAAAAAAAAAAAAAAAAAAAAAAAACTTTATCTGTTTGCCTGGAACTGGGAACTGGAACTACAGACAGTTGTGAGCTGCCATGTGGGTGCTGGGAATTGAATCCTGGCCCTCTGGAAGAGCAGTCAGTGCTCTTAACCTCTGAACCATCTTTCCAGCCCCTGCTCAAGCTAATTCTATAGGAGGCAAATCAGGGAGGAATGGAGACCCCAAGCCTGACCTGGATGCAGTGCAGGTGCGGTGACTGACTGGGCCAGGCACAGGCCATGTGTTCTCTGCATGGACTTGGTGTGCATAGAGGGCCTATTATGCAGGAATCGTTTTTACCAGCTCTGTTTTACAGATAAAAAACAAAACAAACTAACAAAACAAAACCTAGGCTCAGTCACCTTCCTGAGCCCACAGAGTTAGTGAGCAGGGTCAAGATTAAATAAACACAGGCAATCTGACTACAGAGTCCATGTCTTAAGCTCTAACTTCAATCAGCTAAGAGTTATTTTCTTCTCTGGGAGGCAGCTAGTTCAGTGTAGAGAGGTTTGTGGATCTGCAGGCCAGGGGTCTAATCCTGCCTCTGACACCAATGTTCCATGCCACTGAAGCAGTTGAACTCCTCTGAACCTTGGCTTTGTCAAATGGTGCCACTGATATTGCTGATTTCAGCTTAGCAGAGTGGTCTGGGGACTGGGAGGAATAGGGTATCATGACTGCTTGTGAGGTGTAGGTTTGACAGTAAAAAGGTAGTCCTGGGCCACCAGGGATCTGTCACCATCATCTGTCCCCATAACCCTGGTGCCTTCTCAGCTGGGAGGCTCCAGATGTCCCCTTATCTGGCCTGGCTGGCAGCTGGCCTTCCAGGTGTTTGGGGTGCTTCCAAACCCAGAGCAGTGCAGGTTCAGGGGCCAGGCTCTTATCAACTGCAGACAGAGTGGGGCATGTGCTAACAGTGTAAGACCAACAGGCAACAACCTGGGCCCTGGGGCACCCTTCAAGGCTCAGCGGGACTCCAAACCCCTTCTGATCCTTCCTTTTCTCTCTAGTTGAGTCCCCAGAAGCTGGCATCTAACAGATAGGTGATGGACTTAGACACGTGAGAACTGCCCAAGACCATTGGTCCAGTGAGGGTCAGGAAGGCAGCCTGGCACTCTGGATCTGTGGCTATGCCATGCTGTCCTCAGGAGAAGCAAGGCCTCAGTCCCAGCCCCACCATGGAATTTGGGGTACCTCAGGATCTTAGGCCCAGCCAGAAAGCAATGTGGGTAGCAGGTCTAGAGAAGGAAAAAAAAAAAAAACAACTTAATAGAATAGAGGAACTGGGAAGGAGCCTTTGGGAAAGAAACATGGAAAAGACAGAGAGGAGAAAGGGAAATGGTGATAGCCTGGGCTGCCAAGGGGCAAAGCCTTTGCAGAGGGCTGTCCCGTTCTCAGACTTGGGGACATTGCCATGGCTGTCACTTGCCACTCCCAAGGACTTGACAATGCCTCTACCTCTCAGAACCTCACAACAGTCCAAGACCCAGCAAGTTCTCTGTATGGTTCTTTCTGATTGTAAGCCCTGTCCTAGCCCATTGCATAACTGCATGGCTCTCCATCTACCCCTCTTCCCTCCCGACTCCACCCTCTGCCTCTGGCCCTTTGGACCCATCCTCTGCTCTCCATCTTCTGTTCCCTGTGCCCTGTACTCTTCCTCCTGTGACACTCTCTGCAGCGTCCAGGACAGTGGTCTCCTAAATTCCATCCACTTAGGTCACCTTAAGAGTAAGGACATGCTCAGCTGAGCCTCTTGAGTTCAGCTGACCGGCTACACTCAATGTCGCCACCCAAATGCTGATCACCACAGTGTTTTAGGTGGGAGTGAGTGAGGAGAAAGAAAGCCCCTCTGTGCCCAGACTGGCACATTAGATGGCTCCTCCCCACATTCTGGTGCGGGTACACCTTTGTCTTAAGTTTTGTGAGAACTCCATGAGGACTGAAATGTGCAGGAACTTTCTATTCAAGCTTCTTCCTTTCCAAAGAATGTGTCAGATAATTAATTGCACACAAATCAACTAAGAAACCATGCCTGATGAGGTCAGGGACTGGCAGGGTAGTTGAGGAGGGCCTGTGAACGGGCGATATTGGAACTAGTTGAGATAAGAGAAAGGTTGTTGGGCCGGAGAGATGGCTCATTGGTTAAGAGCACTGGCTGTTCTTTCGGAGGACCTGAGTTCGATTCCCAGCATCCATATGGCAGCTAACAAGTGTCTGTAATTCCAAGATCTGACACCTTACACAGTCATACATGCTGGCAAAACACCAATTCACATAAAATAAAAATAAATATTTTTTAAAAAGAGAGAAAGGCTGTTGTCAGAGGGTGCATGTAGGAATGAACGATACATATGCAAAGGCCCTGGGGTAGGCAAGGCCTTGGTGAGTTCTAGGAACTGGAAAGAAGCCAATAGGTCAGGGATGAAACAAGCCAGAGAAACAGGGTTCAAATGGAGAGGAGGAAGCAGGCTTATGTCCTTCAGGATCTGTGGGCCACTTCCAAAGACACTGCAAGCTGTTGTCCATGAACAAGCAGCCATTTCTAGGAGAAGAGAATATCTTATGGAGACTCTCAGGGGAGCCAAGTCCCCTGAGGAAGGGATAGGTCACGCTGTGGGAGTCAGCTGACTCCTTGGACAAAAGAGACGTTAGGTAAGGCCTGGTGGATGCAGGATGAGCCTAGAAATCATGGCACTGGACCCTTGCATCAATCGCACCAAGGAGACGAAGCCCTCCTGACGCCTCCTGCCTCTCAGCCCATACACCCATACCCTACAAGCTCATTTCTTCCCTCCATGCCCTCTGCCTCCATCTCATGTCCCAGGGGTCTCATGGCACTAAAAGTTCCCTTACAGGGAACCCAGAAACAGCAGGAGGCCAATTGAGGGTGAGTGACACGTCTCTGCCTCATTTAGCCTGAGCCCTTCTTCCAGGGACCTGAGGTGCGGGTTATGCTGGGGGCTCAGATAGCCGAGGACGACTGGACACTGAGGACAGCATCATGGGGGACAAGGAGGTAAGTTGTCTGTTGATCCATTCAGGGCTGCTGCCTTAGGCTCTGGAAACCAACCTAGGCTGTTCTTCAGGGGGCTTGGGGATCCTCTTAGCCCAGCCTTGATGGCCTTTCCCACAGGACCATGAGAAAATACTGGAGATCCCAGATCAGGATACTGAAGAAGAGCTGGAGCACATTATAGAACAGGAAGCATATGGAGACCTAGACATTCATGTGGTCCAGATGCTGGAGCCAGAAGGTGAGATCCATCCCTTGCTCTCTGCTTCTACCAGAGTTGCTGCTGGATGCCCCTAGGGACAGTAGAGACATATTCCTTCCCTTCTCCACAGCCCCAGCTCTGGGGCCAGTTCTCCCCACAATCCTGCCTGATTGAAGGATAAACAATGTTTTGTTTGAAATGATCACAGGAAGTGACAGGGGGGCTGGGCCCCTTTCACATGTGACAGGGCAGCCAGGTATGTCTGGAAAAGGGCACAAACCAAAGGGGTACCCTGTCTGTCCCACATCAACACCTAGGCCAAGCGGCAGGCCTGTTGCTGGAACTTCATTCTGTCTAGACAGCTAGAGACTCTGAGAAATGGGAGACAGCTGGGGGGGCCCCCCCAAGCAGAGACCGCAGAAGTCCACACCACCTTCCTTGGCCTGCCCAAGGTCTTAGTGGGGAGCTTGTGGCGGGGACCTGTTGACTGTCAACAAGGCTTAAGTACAAGCGATTGAATTTGAAGTTAAGAGGCCCCCCTTGGGAAATGAGGGGGGATATAAGGGGCTCACCCCAGCTGAGTGGTGTGGGTCAGAGGCTACCAGCTGGCAGGTTAGGCATGGCTGGGGACAGCAGGGATGTTAGGATGGTATCGAACACTGTGACTTGGGACTCTCTCTATCCTCACTGAGGAGGGGTCAGGCTAGGGCCTCAGATCACCACCATGAACTCAGGGTTCCTCAATAAGGTTCAGATGGAGAGGAACAGATTGAAGGTGGACCCAGAACAGGCACGGACATGGGGTTGGGCAGGGGTCCTGGACCAGAGGCAGCAGGGAGTGGGTCTGGAATCCTGAGGCTCTTTGAAAGTAGTCAGTCCAGCAGGGCCTGAGTGAGGGGTCATGTCACAGGCTGTGCTAATTGGCCCTGGGTTTCCAGCTCTTCCCACAGAGCAAGAAGCCACAGACTACACCCCCACCACTACCTCCACATCGCACCCAAGCTCCAGACAGGTGAGGACCCAGTCTCCATCCTCTCAAGTTGTCTCGAGATCCATTATGTACCACAGGAAGGGAAAGAGAGAGAGCTGGGCTGGAGGACACCCCACCAACACCCACACACACACACACACACACACACACACACACACACACACACACAAGCAGGATTTAGAGACCGTCCTAGACCTCAGTGGAAGGGAGAGGGGTATGCTCACTAACAGGGAAATGGGCTCTTTCTTAGGTCCTTGGACAGACTATTTGCTTACTGCTGAGGACTAAGCCAGAGCTTTCAGGCCTGGCTGGGCTAGAAATTTACTGTGGACATATAGAATCAAGGGTATTCTCTCTTCTGCCCCAGCACCCTAGTCCCCACTGAGCACCAGACTACCTACTTGGCTAGGAAAATGGGCCCCTAAACTGACCCTAAAATAGCAGCCTGGCCCAGGACAGTGTGAGTCATGTCCTGCAACACTCTTAGAAATAGGAGACTGTCCCAATGGCCTTCCAAGCCCCTTCAGACTCCATCACCAGGCCCCAGTCTCTGACTAATTGGCTGCTTGAGGACCCTCTTGGTCCAGAGCTTCATGCCTCTTCTGAAATGTGGTACTGGCTTGCTGAGGAGGATGAGACACTGAGCCAGTGGGATGGACCAGAACCACGGGACCCTTGCACATCTCCCCATGCTCGGAGGTCTGTCCTGATCCTTCCAGGGCCCAGAGCTTTTTCTAAGCCTAGGTTAGAGCTGAGTGATCTCAGGACCCAAGCTTCCAGTCTGCCCTTGGGCTTGCCCATGGCCGGATGGACTAACTCGGCCTGTGGGCCTCAGGTCTATGTGGAGCTGCAGGAATTAAAGATGGACCAGAAGAACCAGGAACTACAATGGGTGGAGGCGGCACACTGGGTAGAGCTGGAAGAAAACCTACGAGAAGATGGTGTGTGGGGTCGCCCACATCTGTCTTACCTCACTTTCTGGAGCCTTCTAGAACTGCAGAAAGTCTTTTCAAAAGGTGAGTCCTGCTGGGCCCTCTGTGGTGCTGCATGGAAGGCTTGCTGGACCAGCCACTCAGCCCACCCTCCACTGCCTACAGGCACCGTCCTCCTGGATCTGGAAGAGACATCCCTGGCTGGAGTGGCCCATAAGCTTCTAGACAGCTTCATCTTTGAGGACCAGATTCGACCTCAGGACCGAGATGAGCTGCTCCGGGCTCTGTTACTCAAACGCAGGTACTCTGTCTACCAGGACCTGGGTCTCACATCCCTTCGCCCTCTACCCCAAGGTCTCCCTGCCTTCCCTCAGCTCCAAACGGGGCCCATCCCAGCCGGCAAGGGGACTATTCTTCCTTCACCATAGCTCTCACATCTGTCTGACATCCCCAAATGGAAACTTCAACTGCAAGTTTACACTTACAGAGCACAGTCTTGGGGTCCTTTGTTTCATCCATGTTTTGCTCCCACCTAGACATCCTAGACAGGAGCCATCTACTTCCATCTACGCTGTCCTTTAAGGGGAGACTCTGGTTTTCCCTCCCTAGGGTCATGGGAAATCCCACTCGATGTTGACTTTTGTCCTGCCCACCCTAGTCTCCCTTTTATGAAAAATTCAGTCTAAATAGCTTCCTCGGCTCATGTCATATGCATGCTCTGCAGCCACGCTGAGGACTTAAAAACCCTGGAGGGAGTGAAGCCCGCCATCCTGACCCGCTCCGGGGGCCCTGCTGAACCTCTCATTCCTCAGCAGGCATCACTGGAGACCAAGCTGTACTGTGGACAGGTGAGGCTAGGATGAGCTGGGGCGGGAAAGGCGTTAGGAGAGGCAGAGGAAAGATGCTCAGGTCTCCTAGATGCAGCGACCTTTCTTCATCTTTCTTCCTACAGGCAGAGGGGGCGCCAGATGGACCCTGGCAATCGGGGATTCTGAAGATTCCCCCAGATTCAGAAACCACACTGGTGTTAGTGGGTGAGCGCCGTTCCCCGCCACATACCCTGTTTCAGGCTCTGGGCAGCACCTCTCTGGAATCATACACTGAGCCTCGGAGGCGTGGCTTCACCATCTGGTGCCCCCCCACCCCCAACAGGTCGTGCTAATTTTCTGGAGAGGTCTGTGCTGGGCTTTGTGAGACTGAAGGAGGCTGTGCCGCTGGAGGACCTGGAGTTGCCGAAGCCTGTGCACTTCCTTTTAGTTCTGCTGGGACCGGAGTCCCCCCATGTGGACTACACCCAGCTGGGCCGGGCTGCAGCTACCCTCATGACTGAAAGAGTAAGCAAGGGCCCAGCCGTGAGGCTGGTTAACCAGGGAGCAAGTGGGAGGGAGAGCAGAAGCCGGCAAGTTCGTCCCCTTAGATTGGCCTAGCTGACTTGAAATCCACTATTTGGATCCATTGGGTTGAATTCCATCGGTGTCTAGCCTGCCTGGTCCAGTCTTATCCTGGTTTGCATTGGACTGGCTGGTCCCATCTGGCTCACCTGGTTGTAGCTGGCCCAGCCTGCTGTGGGGTGTGTCTAGAGCACCAGGGATACACCTCTCCCACCCAGATGTCTGTCTCCCCAAAGCGAGTCCTTAGAGGTTAGAGGAAGCAGAAACAACCAGACCTTATAACTGTAGCCATGGTTTTGGTGGCTGGTTCCTGGCTATGCATATCCAGCCTCCAAGTTTTTGAGACAACGTCTCACTTTGTAACTCTGGCTGGCCTGGAGCTCACCATGTAGCTCAAGATGGCATCCAACTTAAAGCAGTCCTCCTGTCTGAGGGATTAGATTTAGATTACGGGCAAGCACCACTTGGTGGCCTTGCTGCCCTGGAGCCTCCTGTCTACAGCCCCAGTGTTCCTGGCCATTTCTCCTGTCCATAGGTGTTCCGCACAACCGCCCACCTGGCACAGAGCCGAGCGGAGCTGCTGAGCTGCTTGGAGAACTTTCTGGATTGTAGCCTAGTACTGCCGCCCACCAATGCCCCTTCAGAGCAAGCTCTGCTCAACCTGGTGCCCGTGCAGAAGGAACTTCTTAGAAGGCGCTACCTGCTCAGTTCCACCAAGCCAGACCCCTCCAAGTTCAAGACCCTAGGTACCTGTTCTGTCCTCCACAGGGCTTCCTGACCCCCAGCACAGTGCCCCATTCCTGTCAAACACACACATCCCTAGCATCTGTCCCTGTGGTCAAGTTTCCCTGGCACCCTGGTGATTTCTATTAACTGCTCTGACTATGTTCCTATTCTCTATAACAGACTTGAATGGGGGCCCCGGAGGCCCTGGTGACATCGATGACCCTCTGCGACGCACAGGCCGGGTCTTCGGAGGCCTGATACGTGACATCCGACGTCGTTATCCTTACTATCTGAGTGATATCACAGACGCACTCAGTCCCCAGGTCCTGGCTGCTGTCATCTTCATCTACTTTGCTGCCCTGTCACCTGCCATCACCTTTGGTGGCCTCCTAGGTCAGTGACAATTACGGTCCCTGTAATACTCACCTCTACCCCTCTGATCTCTGCCTCCTCACCTCTGATCAATCTGATGCTCTGTAAGTGTACATCGTACTTACTCTTTTAGTTCTTGGAAATATTCTCTCGTTTTGACCCTGGTGTGGCTTTTTCCTACAGGAGAAAAGACCGGGAACCTGATGGGCGTGTCAGAGCTGCTCATTTCCACAGCAGTGCAAGGCATCCTTTTTGCTCTCCTGAGTGCACAGCCCCTGCTGGTGCTTGGCTTCTCGGGACCCCTTCTGGTGTTTGAGGAAGCCTTCTTCTCGGTAGCAACTATCCCAGCCCCACACTGACCCCAATCCTGTAGCTGATTCTAGCTCACCGGCCCGGTGCCCACAAGGTAATTCAGCCTATATTTGTCTGACCAGAATTCCTCTGTCTGACTGCCTGCAGTTTTGTGAAAGCAATAACCTGGAGTATATCGTGGGCCGTGCATGGATTGGTTTCTGGCTCATTCTGTTGGTGGTGCTGGTGGTGGCCTTTGAAGGCAGCTTCCTGGTCCGATTCATCTCCCGCTACACCCAGGAGATCTTCTCCTTCCTCATCTCCCTCATCTTCATCTATGAGACTTTCTCCAAGCTGATCAAGGTGGGGCTCAGGGTTGAGGGATGCTAACAATCACCCATAGCATGTGTGCAAGGGTGTGTTACCATGTATGTGTCTGTTCAGTATGACTGTAGCATGTTTCCACCTGTACACACAACCATGAACATGGGTACATGCATGTTTCTGGGTTCACTTAGAACTAAGCAGCTGGGGTGCTTGGGGCCCCATAAAGGCTAGTGACTCAGTGCTCATGCTATGACTGGGCAAGGGAACTGTATGAGGGAAGGAGCCTGTGTGTAAACTTGTCCATGACCATATATCAATGTGACTAGTGGCCACTGTGTGTGGGATGGCCTGGGGAACCATGTGCAGTGTGAGACATTGGATGCTTAGGATGCTCAAGGCCTTTCCTCTCCTGCACTTGACCTCTATAACCCTGCAAGGCCTCTTAGTGTGCCCCTTCCAAAAGCTCTGCCTACCTCTATGTATGTCTATGGAAGAAGGGTCACCTCAGCTGGTGCTGGTGGTGGCTCACGCCTTTGACCCTAGCACTCAAAGGCAGAGGCAGGAAGATCTCTGAGTTTGAGGCCAGCCTGGTCTACAGAGTGAATTCCAGGACAGCCAGGGATACACAGAGAGACCCTGTCTTGAAAAACAAAAATGGGGGGGTGCACACCTATTTATTTAGTTGTCTGTTGTGCTGAGGCTCAAACTTCTTGCCTGCTATGTAGATGCCGCACTTAGCACTGCCCCCGGCCTTCTCGGATTCCAAACAAAAGCTGGACACATATTCCTATACACACCTGCTTACTGCTTCTCCATGGCTCTTCCCACTCAAACTAACTTGTTCTTCAGCCATAAGAAACAATCTGGTTAATATGGCAGATGAGAAAGAAGGTGGCCAGATGGATGCATGCAGGGCAGGTGGTAGTTGTGCGGGCAATAGATGGGTAGATGGATGTCTGGATGTCCAGATGAGTGGATGACAGTGCCCAGTCTACTTATCTGATACTGTCCAGCTCAAACCATGACTTGGGAGGAAACTCAATGTTTTGTTTTTCTGTTATAGATTTTCCAGGACTACCCACTACAAGAGAGATATACGGCTATTTCGGTGACGCCCAAACCAATGGGCCCCGTGCCCAACACAGCCCTCCTCTCTCTTGTGCTCATGGCTGGCACCTTCTTTCTTGCCATGATGCTTCGAAAGTTTAAAAACAGCACATACTTCCCTGGCAAGGTCAGTGCACCCCCACCCTTACCTTCTCCAGTGCCCTTGACTCCTTTCCTAGCTCAGCTCCCCGTTCCCAATACTCAGCGGCCCTCTTCTGACTTAGGGCTTATGTTGCAGGCAAAGCCATCTCTGTTCAGCAAGATCCAGCAGAGTACCAGGAACAGATAGTTCTTGGGAAAGGGATGAAGGGTGGGGTCAGGGCAGGAAAGGCCAGAGTGACTGGAGTAAAGACAGTCATTACTTCTTGATGGACCCCTGGGGTTGAGCAGGATTCCTGATAAATGGGGGTGGGATGGGAAGGACAATGGGTAGGAGGCGGGATATGGGCACAGCTGGTTCCTTTATCTACCCTCAGCTGCGTAGAGTCATTGGTGACTTCGGGGTCCCCATCTCCATCCTGATAATGGTCCTGGCGGATACCTTCATCAAAGAAACCTACACCCAGGTGACTTCTCCTCTGCTATGACACGCTAATCTTTATTTCCTCTCCCCTCCCCCATGCCCTTCCAGAATGGCTTTTCCTAACCCAAAACCAGCTAGATCTCTTCTTTTTCATCCTTGGTCCCCCAATATTTCCTCAGGCCACATTGCTCTTCTTATTTCTATGCCCAGGGCAAGAGTGTGACTTTGAGCCAGGCAGATGTGAGTAAACCTCAGCTCAGCCACCTCAGCCGTTTGCAGAGCATGGGGCAAGCTATACAATCTCTCTGCTCATTTGCCCATCTTTAGCGTTGAGAATGAGAAGATCTATACAAAGGACTTACAGAAGTAGCTAGCAACAGAGTAAATGTTCAAGTCCTCGAACACTTCAACCAAACTCCGTGCCCAGGCCCTTGGATCCCAGCCCCCATCTCTCCCTATCCAACTGGTCCCACATTCTCACCAACTGTCTCCCCTCACAGAAACTGTCGGTGCCGGATGGTCTCAAAGTGTCCAATTCCACTGCCCGGGGCTGGGTCATCCACCCTCTGGGTCTCTATGGCAAATTCCCCTATTGGATGATGTTTGCTTCTGTCCTGCCGGCTCTTCTTGTGTTCATTCTCATATTCCTCGAGTCTCAGATCACCACGTAAGAGCAAGGGTAGAGGCCTGGCCAGGGAGGGCTGGAGGCAGAGAGGGGAACCGGCTGAGTGGACAGGAGACAAAGCTGTGGGCTCTCTGCAACTGAGAGGAACTGAATCGCAGAGGCAGGTCTGCATTCTGTGACCCCTGAATGGGGCGGCATCATTTGAAGACCATGTAAACTGGGGAGCTATGAGATGACTTCTGGATGATGGGAGGGGCCTGAACAGGCAAGTTTCCCGAATTGGGCAAGAAAGTCTAAGGGTGTTCTGAAGACTTCTAGTCCTCTAGAGTCTGAATTCTCAAACAACCAGAGAGAGGGAGCCAGGAACTGAAAGGGAAATGAGAACAGAAATCACAAAAGGGGCTCAGATGGACTTCAGCGCCGGGAAGAAAAGAGAGGCCTAAGGAGGACCCAGCTCACCAGACCTCCTTCCACTCCTAGGCTGATTGTCAGCAAGCCAGAGCGCAAGATGATCAAGGGCTCCGGCTTTCATCTAGACCTGCTGCTGGTCGTCGGCATGGGTGGGGTGGCCGCCCTCTTTGGCATGCCTTGGCTCAGTGCCACTACTGTGCGTTCTGTTACCCACGCTAATGCTCTCACAGTCATGGGCAAGGCCAGCGGTCCAGGGGCTGCAGCTCAGGTCCAAGAGGTCAAGGAGCAGCGGATCAGTGGGCTCCTGGTCTCTGTGCTTGTGGGTAAGTGAAGCTGGCTGTACCCTCGCCATCCCGTTCCACTCCCGCCTGGCCCTTGTTCTTAGGATTGGAGAGCTCTTCCCACTTTGGGAATCTCACCTCCACCATCCTTCCTTGCCCAATTCTGATTCCTTCTCCTGGGATTGGGGACAAAGATACCATCCTGTCTACTCTGCATCCAGGTCCCGTTACTCACAGGAGGTAATCTAGCAGAAGCAAGGAAGCACAAGGAAGGGCCCTGGGACACTGGGGTGGGCATTTGTGCAAGGCAAGAGGACTGCATTACTGGGCTTTTCCAGAGCAGATCCTGCCTTCACCCCTGCCGCCTCCAAAAGTGTAGTCAACAAAAATACAATAGACTGTGAGGTTTTGCAATGTCCCACTGTTAACTGAGTAACTTCCCCGGCCTGTGGACCTCAGTTTCCCTATTTATACAGTGAAAGAATTTACTAATTTCCTGAAATTCTTTCTCATATCAGTTGCTCTAGGGATGACCAACCAATGACTCAGTCTAAGGGAAGGCAGAGGGTCCCTGGGCTCCACAGGGTTTCCAGAGGAGCCGAGCCCAGCTGGCAGAGCAGCATATAGTTACTGATGGAGAGATCTAAAGTTCCTCCATCCTCCCTTCTTCTCCCCATCCTGGATGATGAAGGCATTCTGAGGAGAAAGGCAGGTTCCTCTGACCAATGTGACTACCCCCATTAGGCTCAGGGAGTAGATGTAAGGCAGACAGGAGTTTGACCTCTTGGAAGTATGGATAGCCTTGGAAGTTGTTCACCTCTGAGCCTATAAATAGATATCGCCAAAAAGGATCACATGGCACTTGTGGTTTCATGATCAGGCCCAGATATGACCTAATCCCTATTGGTCCTGGTCCTTGGGTGACCTGAACTAAGAGTGTGTCCCTCCACACAGGACTGTCCATCCTCATGGAACCTATCCTATCCCGAATCCCCCTGGCGGTGTTGTTCGGCATCTTCCTGTACATGGGAGTCACATCCCTCAGCGGCATCCAGCTCTTTGACCGCATCTTACTTCTGTTCAAGCCACCCAAGTACCACCCTGACGTGCCCTTTGTCAAGAGGGTATGTGACTTTGAAGCTGTCCAGCCAGGGGTGTCAGAACAGGGCAGACACTGATCTCAGCTTCCCCACAGGTGAAGACTTGGCGCATGCACCTGTTTACGGGCATCCAGATCATCTGCCTGGCAGCGCTGTGGGTGGTGAAGTCCACCCCTGCCTCGCTGGCCTTGCCTTTTGTTCTCATCCTGACAGTGCCTCTGCGGCGCTTCCTGCTGCCACTCATATTCAGCGGGCTGGAACTCCAGTGTGTGAGTAGGGGGACCCCCCCCCAAGAGGGGGACAGGAGATGGAGAAAGAGGAACAGTGGAAAGCTTCATGGTGCGAAGGGTGTGTCTTGGAGCTGAGGAGACAGCAGAGTGAAGTAGCCATGGGTTTAGGAATAGAGATGTAATTCAGGTGGTAGAATGCTGACCTCCCATGCACAGGATCCTGAGTTCAATTCCCAGTACCATATAAACTGTGTGTGGAGGCGCATGCTTATAATCCCAGCACTAGGGAGGTAGAGGCAAGGGAATCAGAAACTCTAGGCCATCCTTGGCCACATAGTTCAAAGCCAGCCTGAATTATATAAAACCCCATCTTAAGAAAGAAAAAAAAGTCTGTGTCTAGAGCCTTTGTTTGGTCTGCTGTGTTCTGGTATATGATCTGGAGCGAATGACCTCATTTCTCTGTGCCTCACCAGTACAGGGAAGAATAATGACAAGCTGGAAGCATTCTGAGGTGCACAGGGTGTGTTCCACATGAGCTGGTGAGCAGGGGGTCCTGCCAGCTCCCAAGCTATTAGTGACATTGAGTGTGTAGCTGGAGCTGTCATGGTGAGGGGATTCCTGCCCACTTTTTACCCAGACCTCCAGAGGCCACTTGCACTATGTAAACCACTCACCTAGACCAACCCTATACTGTAGGGTCAGTATAAGACTTGTCAAGGCTGGTTCCTAATTCCAGATGTGCCTCTTAAGTCCCAGATAGGGCTTGTCCTGTCCAGGGTCTCACCCTTTTTCTCTCCCATCCCTCTAGCTGGATGGTGATGATACCAAAGCGACCTTTGATGAAGAGGAAGGTCTGGATGAATATGACGAAGTGCCCATGCCTGTGTGAGGGGCAGGCCCAGGCCTCAACCATTCTACTTCCCCACCATCTCAGGAAGAGTATTCATGGGCATCTCATGGCTGAGGGTGGGGAAGGAAGAGTTGTCTAGGAAACAGTCTACCTAAGGTACACTGGACCAGTTTCTGGCTGAAGATGACCAGAAGCCATATCAGAGAATTGGGGTACAGTCTCTTGAGACTATATGGGTTCCATGCTGGAAAAGTTAGGTCTAAAACTTCCTCCTTTCATGCCACAGCTTTTAAGTAGCAAAGGGCAGAGATGGAGGACAGTTTTCAAGTTCCTGCTGGCTGTGTGGCCTTACGCAAGCCTCTTGACCTCTCTGGTCTCTGCTTACTACTCTATAAAATGTATGCATTGATAATAATGACCCATGTAACCACTCGGTCTCTGAGGACCAATGGCAAACATGAAAGAGCCATTCAACAGCAGCCATCATTTCTGAGCCTGCCTGAAGTCACACAGTCCCTGGGCTACACAGCTGTGGCCTCCTGACCTGGGGGCATAGCTCTGCCCTCCGTCTCCCACTTACTTTCCTTCCTTGCTCAAAAATACCCCTGATGACTTTCTCCCTGCCCCCCTCTGTCCCAGCCCCACCCCAAGACCTTCTTCTCTACACCCACAGAGGCATTCTGATGAGAAGAAGGTCCAGGGGAGGGACTGGGGTTCAGACTCCTAAGTGCTTGCTCCCTCCCACCAGACACTCATTCATTCATTCATTCATTCACTCCATTACCACCTCCTAAAGGCCTTGGATCTAGTAGACAAAGAGGAGACTGTGTCAAGCCCCTACCTTGGGGTGAGGCCAATACACAAGTCTGCTCTGGATTTGTCAACTGGATGGGGGGGGATTGTAATTTATTAACTGTATTTTCTCAGTGCTTCCTCTGTGCCTTAGTTTTGTTCATACACCCAGCCACTGTGTCCAACCCCAACTGCACTGAATCTTGGGAGAAGCCCAAGGTTTGACCCATTGAAGTAAAAGACAATGGCTTACTCAAGACATAGATAAAAATATTTTTTTTTTTTACAAAACAAAAAATATCAAAAAAAAAAAAAAAAAAAGAGTTGAAAGAACCAGAAGTCGTGAGAAGTAAAATAGAAAATCTGAGTGAAGAGGCAGCAAGAGGCTCCCATGGAAGACTCTCAGGGGTCTCTAAAGACACATACCCACCACCCCGCCCATCACCACACCACACAGCTTGTCTCCTCATCAGTGAACTGAGGACAAGAATGGCACCTACCTTGTGGGGGATGGGAGGATTGACTGATACAGTGTAAGGAAAGCATTCTCTGAGCACCGAGCCTGCCTTGTGGGGAACCTTTCCCCTCTCCTGCCTCGACCCTGCTCCTTGATCATTGCCAAAGAGAGTGGGGATTGCGCACCCGCTCTGCCAATGCCCCTCCCGCTGTGCTTGGGAATAGGTTTTGCCAATAAATACGTCTGTGTTAAAGGGGCACCTTGTTTGAAGTCCTCTTTCAGAGTTGGGGTGCCCCAGGGGGTCTTGACTGGACCAAATGGACATGAAGGCTTTAGGCGGAACTCATGTAGGGCTTCAGCCATTCAGGATCACTAAAGTCAAGCGGGGCACGGTCCTAAGCATGGGGAGAGGCAGTTCCTCTAGGCTGGGTGCTGGAAATAAATTTGCACTCTATACAATCTTTATCTTCTGAGTAAACAAAATCTGACAGGTTGGGTGTGAGAGGGGCAGTTGGAAAACCTTGACCTTTGCGCTCACAGCCCCGCCCCGCCCGGCCCCGCCCCAGTCTCTTTAAACTCAGCTCTGTATCCTAGATCCAAAAGCTGGATGGAATCTTTGAGAGCAATCACCGAGGATGGCGAGGCCAAGAGAGGAAGTTAGCTTTCAGATGATGCCCTTGAGAGCAACCTCTCTCCCTCCCTCCCTCATCTTCTCATCCCGGAATATCTCTGGACCAGCTTTCCGTTAGCCCTCACTCCGACTCTCTTTACAATTTATCCCCCGAGAGTTCCTGCCGTTCTAGGGTGCTCCTAGGCCAGAGTATCGCCCACCCCGGAAAGAACGATGAAGACGGGGCTGGAGAGATGGCTCAGCGGTTGAGAGCCCCGTCTGCTCTTCCAGAGGACCCGGGTTCGATTCCCAGCACCCACATGGCAGCTAACAACTGTCTGTAGTTCCAGTTCCAGGCAAACACCAAGGCAAATAAATAATAAATAAATAAATAAATAAATAAATAAATAAATAAATAAATAAATAAAGTTTAAAAAAAAAAAAAAAAAAGAACGATGAAGACATACAAGACCTTCCACCCTCCTCAGCCTTCAGGAAGAGGTCAATGTCGCGCAGGGTCTCTATTCACGCTAAGTTGATCCTTCCAGGCTGGAGAGAGTTATCCCAAAGCCTGGTTCTCATTCACACCAGCTGCACATTCCCCACAGTGTTAGGCCTGTCCCCAGGGCTGTATACCCACCCCACCCGCTGCCTTCAGTCTCGGAGAGGCCTTGGAGATCTGAAGCCCAAATTCCCAGCTCTTCCCACTTGCAAACTGTTCAGCCTTGGGCCACCCAGTCTGCTCTCAGGACCTGGATTTCCTGCAGGGCCTATACTTCCATTCTCCTGAGGGAGGAACTAACCAGATTTAGAAAAGAAAAGCCATCTTCCTGCCCTTCAGACCTTCACCCCTCTCCAGCTTTTTTTTTTTTTTTCTTTTTGTAATTTTTACTTCTGAGTCTGGATTTCTTATCTTCCCAAACTGGCCTCAAATTTAGTCTTGTTCGGCACAGTCTCGAACTCCTGAATTCCCCTGCCTCTGAGCATGGGGATTGTAGATGGATGAGCCTCATCATGAGTTCAAGGTCAGCCAGATCTACAGAATGAGTTCCAAGACAGCCAGGACTGTTTCACAGTGAAACTCTGTCTGGAAACAAACCAAACCAAACAACCACAACAAAAACTGGCTTTCAAATCATTTTTTATCATGGTGCGGGGTACGGCCCCCACGGCCTCTCCAATTTTTGTTTATTTTTGTTTTTAAGACAGGGTTTCTCTGTGTAGCTAGGCTGGCCTTGAACTCAGAGACTCACCTGCCTCTGTGATGAACCAGCCTACCTCCATCTTGGACTTGAAAGCATCTTACAGTAAAGCAAACGAGACTCATTCCTATTTATGATTAAATTTTTCAAGGATTGGGCTATGCCCAACCTGTAACCTTAACTACAAATGGTTATGTACTGTCTGTTCCAGGAATGGCAATTATGTCTTTATTTTTTTTTTAATTAATAAGGATTTTGCAATTCTACCTTTGTTTCAAAAGAGTTGTTATGGATACTTTATTATGAGTATCTGTTGTTATGGCCACCTTGCAATTATGTCTTTGTTTCAGGAGATTCTTATAACCAATTTGTTAAGCTTATGTTCTGATCCTGCAAACCTGCCTGTTTTCTCTATCAAATCCCCTATTTGGAAACCCCCTACCGCTGAGCTATTAAAAACTGTTTTCCTCCCATCCAATGCCGACCTCTGGAACCCCACCTTAGGGAGAGGTAGCTTATGTACACAAATAAAGAAGCTTTCATTAATTTAGCCAGGATGATTTGGACCCCTGGTCTCTCTCTTCCCATCTTTAAGATTAGCATCTGCCTCCTGAGTGCTGAGATTAAAGGCATGTGTCACTCAGTCCCAATAGCCACCCTCTACCCTCTCCACTTTTTGGAAGGGGAGGGGGTTGAGATGCTGGTTAGAATTCTTAGAGCCCACATCCTGCTCACAGGATGGACTCAAGCCCCACAACTGACTGACAAGTCAGCTTCTACTTTTCCTGTGGATCCCAGGTTGTTTGTAGGTCTGACCCAAAAGAGACATTTAGCTTAAAAGAGGGGGGGACACAGGAGGGCTGGAGTAAGAGGGTCTCACCCATCCCCTACTCACCTCATGTGGCAGACATTCTGAGGATTTATCTTTTTATCGACCTTTCTTGAAAGCAGATGGGTGCTTGTAGTGGGGTGTGGGGCTCAGTTTGGAAGATGCTGGGTCACAGCAGACTGGTCCCTCTTCTACCTTAAGCTCCAAACACAAACTGATACTAGAAAACCTTTTCTTTATCTATCTCTTTCTTTCTTTTTTTCTTTTGGCTTTTTGAGACAGGATTTCTCTGTGTAACAGATCTGGCTGTCCTGGAACTGCTGTCCTTGAACTCACAGAATGCTTTAAAAAAAAAAAATTACATTTATTCACTCAGAAGGCAGAGGCAGTCAGATCTCAGACTGGTCTACACGCCCCTGCCTGCAGAGGCTCTGACGCTCACCTCTAGGGCGTGTCTGCATGATTTCCCTTTAAAGCGCCCCAACCACGTGGGAGACTCTCTCTTTTTCTCCTTTTCTGCTCTCTATTCCCCCTCCCTCTCTTTCTCTTTCCCCTCCCCCACCTGTTCCTTTAATAAACCTAATATGGCTCCTTGGCAACGTACTAGTGAGTTATTGCATGTGCAAAATACTAACACCCAACTCCACAGAAATCTTTAGTAAAAGGCCAGAAAGATTTATGCAATCTAGAGATCCCGTCTCAAAAATAGTATTATATTACATTTATTTATTTATTTGGGCCAGAGCTGAGGGTAGGACTGTCGCTGTGCAGGTGACATGGTCCAGAATGGAAGCCAGAGAGTAGCTGGAGTTCAGTGGACAGTTACTTCTCTCCTGCACTATGTGGTCTAGACATTGAACTGGGGTCCTTAGGCTTGGCACCTTTACCCGCTGAGCTATCCTGCCAGCCTAAGGAAGTCTTGAAGGCCACTGGAATCCCCTGAGGTTGACTTCCTAGGACTCTGTGGACTCTCATTTCCTGCCTCTCCCAAATACCCTACCCTGTCCTACCCTCAAAGAAATCACTACCATATTTCTTTATTTTTCAATGTGTCTTTTTTTTTTACTTGTCTGTGTGTGGTTGTACCATTGTGTGTGTTGGCATGTGAAGGTGAAGGAAGATGTTACTGCTCAGGGGCTGTCCTCTCATTTTTGTGTTTTGTTATGTGTCTAGGGTAGGAGTGTACAGTCCATATGTCTGTGTGTCTGTGTGTCTGTGTGCAGGTACATACACAAAGGAGAATGTTGAGTGTCTGCCTTGATCTCTCCTGGCTGTGTACCTTTGAGAGCGGGTCTCTCCCTGAACCTTGGGGTGACTGTTCTAGAAGCCAGCTGTCCTTGTCATTTCTAAAGTTTTCAAGTTGTTTGCTCTGCACTTCCTGCTTACTCAGGTAATGTTATATCTCTCTTGGATCTCTGATGGGGAATGAAGACTAGACAGTATACAATTTTCTTTGTTACTACACTCAGAAGAAAAAAAATACCTTACATAAGAGATAGAAAGTGTATAAACATAAAAGCTTAAGTTGTTTCTCTAAGAAGATGTTTTAAGGTCTAAAAAGATATTTTTAGGGTGATAATACAAGCTATGATAAAAATTTTTTAGGTATAAAGCTATGTACTTGTCAAGATAGCATAGGTAATAGAGTGATTTCTCCAAATTTGACAAATAGAAATGGACTGGACATTATGAATGTAATTCTTACCTGGTAATTATTTTTTTAAATTTATTTAGCTTTATTTATGTGCATTGGTATGAAGGTGTTAGATCTCTGGAACAGGAGTTACAGACAGTTGTGAGCTGCCATGTGGGTGCTGGGAATTGAACCAGGGTCCTCTAGAAGAGCAGCCAGTACTCCTAACCCCTGAGTCATCCCTCCAGCCCCAATTATTCTTATTGTATATAATTTTACTGTATTGGAGTTAAAACATTTCCTTTTCTTTTTTAAACAAAAGGGGGAAATGTTGTGGGATATTTGTACACTGTGTAAAATGTATTGCTGCAATTGGTATAATAAAAAGATGAACAACCAATAGCTATAGGAGGTATAGGTGGGCCTTCTGGGTAGAGAGAGAACTCTGGGAAATCTAGGCATTTGGGAGAGTTCAGGATGCATGGAGAGGAAACAGAAGGTGCAAAGATGAAGGAGAAGTAATGCTACATGGTAGAATTAATATAAATGAATTAATTGACGTTATAAAAGCTAGTTAGGAACAAGCCTAAGCTATTGGCTTATTCCTTATTAATAAGTCTTCATGTCATTATTTGGGAGCTGCCTGACGAAACAGAAAAAGACTCATTACACTTTGTAATCAGCCAGGTGAGTGCTGAGAAGCAAGCCTGTGTCTTCTGGAAAGGCAATAAGTGCTCTTGACCACTGAACCATGTAGCACAAATTCTGATTGTATTGAAAGAGACTCAGAGCCAGATGACATCAGGGAAAGGCTAAAATATCAGAGAGAGGAAACACCACAGTCAAATCTCACCCAGCTATCTTCCAGCTTCCTCAGCCTCGCTCCTGGTGACTTCTAATTGATGTTGTTTTCCTACCCACCTTAAATACCCTTCTCACCCAGCTGTATCCCATTCAGTTTAGGATTAAAGGTGTGAGCTACTCTATTTGGTAGTCAGCCTTGAACTCACAGAAAAGCAGAAAGTTCTGTCTCTGGGGTTATGGAATTAAGGGCATAAATCGCCATTCCCAGGCTTTCCCTGTGCTGGGATTAAAGAAAGGTGTGTGCCATTGAAGCCCAGGTGTTTGGCCTTGTATTCAAAGATGAAGAAATTCCTGAGCTATGTCTGTCTAGTTTTTGACTGTGTTGATCTCTTGATATTCCAGACTTTATTAAATATGCAACATATCACCACAGAACCATCCCTCCAACTCTTACTTTTTCTTCTTTAAAATTCGTTTTTAGATTTTTTTTGGTGAGTGGTTTATTTTGCAGTGCAGGGGGTAGTGCCTGGGCTCTTACCCAACACAAAGTAAGTGTTCAATGCCTGAGCTGTTTCTTGCCCACAACCTTGGTTCTCAGTCCTGCTGATCGCACATAAATACCACCTCAATAGTAATGAGGTGTGAGCACAAAATAACTCCGCTTAGAAAAGGAATCATTGGGCAGAATGAAATTGTAAAAGAGCTCTTGATGTACAGCTTCTTTACAGAGCTGTCTCTGAAAGCAAAAAACTTGAAAGAGACCTAAGACTCAGAAACAGCAGTTAGTAAATTACAGAGAATTACCCCACATCAGTAAAGTGGACCACTAGGCAGGTTGTCGAGGCATAACGAGGGCACTGGCATCAGCTCAATTGGGGCAATCATGCTCTGTGCCTGGCGACTCAATGGGAGTTGGAACATGTAGCCTCTCTCTAAACTCCGTTAATGCATCTGCAAAGAAGAGGTAATAAGCCTCACCTTACAGAGTCCTGGAAGGTCTCAGTGACACGATATGCCTGGAGCTTCTAGCTGAGTGCAAAATATAAGTAGGCACAGATTTCCATTAACATCTCCATGGTTTTGCTCTTTTGTGCAGTGCCGGAGACCTAACTGGGGTCCTCCAGTGTGCTCTGCCACGGAAATGCACCCCAAGCCTGGCTTCTGGTTGTCTTCTTGAGGCAGGGTCTCACTCTGTACCCTAGACTGGTCTGGAAGTCACTATGGAGCTCAGACAGGTCTCAAAATCACAGCATTCCCCTGTGTCAATCTCCCAAGCACTGGGCTTATACACTGTGGTTCTCAATCTGACCTGCTGGTTCTTACTCAGCTCAACTCTAAAATCAGTCCTGGCTGCTCTGCTAATATCCAGTTGACAGATGTTCTGTGGGCCACCCAAGCCACAGTCTTCCTGTGTCCTAGTCCAGTCATGAGATCTTCAGCCCCTATTCTCTTTCTGAAAGTATCTCACAGTGTAGCCCTGACTAGAACCTGCTGTGTAGCCTAGGCTAGCCTCAAGCTTGTGACAGTTCTCCTGTCTCCTGAATGCTGGAATTACAGATATGTGGTGATATGTTGTGTATCTAATAAAGCTTGCCTGAAGATCAGAGGACAGGGCCATCCACAGGGGTCAGGGAGTGGTGGGTGATACACAGCTTTAATCCCAGAACTTGGCATCTCATGCTTCTGCTCCCAGTACTTGGGAAAGTACAGGAAGTGGTGGGTGATACACATGCCTTTAATCCCAGAACTAGGAAGTTTGAACCAGGAAGATGGCTGAGCAGAGAAAGACATATAAGGTGAGAGAAGACAAAGTTCCCCCCTTTCCTCTCCTTTTGGCTGAGGACTCAGAGGCATTCAGGATTTGTGGAGACAGAATCTATCCCTTTCAGCCTGAGGAGTTGACTGGGTGAGAAATGGCTATGGCTTGTTCCTCTGTCTCTCTGATCTTTCAGCTTTTCCCCAATATGTGGCTCTGAGTTTTTATTATAAGAACAATTAGGATTAGTGCAGCACAGGTGTATACCACCAACAGTGGCAGCCTTTATCATTGTCATCATCATCTCTACCACCATCCCCATCATCACCCCCTCCATCATCCCATCAACAGCACAGCCATCACCACCATCATCATTACCATCAACATCACCACCACCATCCCCATCATCATCCCATCAACAGCACAGCCATCACCACCATCATTTATCACCATCAACATCACCACCACCATCCCCATCAAGATCATCACCAATCATCCCCATCATCATCCCCATCAACATTACCATTTTGAGGCAAAGCCTCACTAAACTCTTTAGTCTGGCTCTACCAACTGCAGGCTTATGCTTTGAACATGTGGTAGCATTATCTTGAAAGGCTGTGAAAGCCTTGGGAGGTGACTTCCAGATGGAGAAAGTAGGTCTGTTGTGGGGAGGGGGGCTTCAAAGGGTATGCTGGGTCCTCCGGGTCACTCCTTTGCTCTCTACTCTGTCTGTCCTTAGTGAACAAGCTCCTTGCCACACAATCCCATCACCATGCCGTTCTACCTTAGGGCATGGGTTCAAGCAACCACACACGAGCCTCTGTGAAATGCTCAGCATAACAAACACTTTTTCCGGGGCTGGAGAGATGGCTCAGCGGTTAAGAGCACCGTCTGCTCTTCCAGAGGACCCGAGTTTGATTCCCAGCACCCACATGGCAGCTAACAACTGTCTGTAGTTCCAGTTCCAGACAAACACTAAGATAAATAAATAAAGTTTAAAAAAAAAAAACTTTTCCTTCCAGTTGCCTCGGCCAGGAGTTTCATCACAGTGACTATTTTGTCTTAGTTATGGACTGAGACATCCTTTAACTACACAAGGCTCAGAAATGGAAGACTTTGCAAAGAGACCCTAGACATTGACAAGTGCCTGGTCTTGAAGGTCCGGGAGAGCAGAAGGTGGGTACCCTGCCAGGTAGAGAGGAAATTAGTTTGTTTAACTAAGGGCAGGGAAGTAGAAAGCACAGAAAAAATGTGACTGGAGAAGCAAACCCTTCTTTGAGAAGTTAATATAAGACTTGGAAAACAAGATTGGGTTTAAGGAAACTGGAAAATCAGGAATGGTAAAATGATAAGAGGCTCTGGAGAGACGGCTCAGCAGTTAGGGACACTGGCCGCTCTTCCAAAGACCTGGGTTAGATTCCCAGCACCCACAGAGTAGCTCCAACATTAGTAACCCCAGGTTCAGGGGGATCCAATACTCTCTATGTTCTAGGGATGAAATCCAGGCCCTTGGCTAGGCCAGACAAGCAAGTGATTTACCACTGAGCCTTCATTGCAGATTCTTGATATGGGGAATGACATGATTAGATCCCTTTAAGAGCCGCATGTAGGAGACAAACTGAACCTGAGTGCTTTAGCAAGCCCAAAAACCCACAGCAGAGACAGACAGGAAAGGCGTTTCAGGTCCAGGCCCTCACAGCACCTGCGATGAGCATGGGGCCAGGTGTTAGACACAAAGGAGGAGTATTGTGCGGAGAGGTAAAAGCACACAGCTGGCCTTGAGCCAGGTTCTTTGGCAGCAGAGACATTTAATCTGTCATCTGAGGGACACATAGGAATTGGGCCAGTAATGACAGGTGAGTTAGGGTTTGAAAAGAGAATTTATAATGTAAATCTGTAATCCCAGTGTGTGGCAGGAGGATCAGTTCAAAGTCATCTTTGACCGTGTAGCAAATTTAAGGCCAGCCTAGGTTACATTTAAAACCCAGTCTCAAAAAAACCACAAATGAAATACTACAACAACAATACCCTAGAGATTAGGGGTGTGGTTTACTTGACAGAATACTTGCCTCTCTGGTCTTAAATTCAACTCCCAGCTCCACATAAAAACCGGACCTGGATAGACAATGGTGGAGCAAGCCTTAGATCCTAGCACTCAGGAGGCAGAGGCAGGTGGATCTCCAAATTCAAGTTCAGCCTGGTCTGCAGAATAACTTCCTGGACAGCCAGAGCTTCACAGAAAAACTCTGTCTCGAAAACCAAAACAAAGAAACAAATTAAACAAAGAAACAAATCCCACACCCTGTGGCACAAACTTGGGAGGTGGAGACAGGCGGATCAGACATTCAAGACCTTCTCTGCTATATATATGATGTCCTATCTCAAAATAAAATACAACCAAACCAAAACCAACCAAAAAAACCCAGAACTCATCCAGAAGTTTCCAGAATATTAAAAAATGATAACATTTGTTCAGCAAAGTCAAGTGACATCATGGAAAGTCTGCTGGGCTGGCAGTCTACATGATGACCTCAGAAAGTTGCTTCATTCCCAGGTCTCTGGGCTCACAGCCAGATGATGGGAGGTGAGGAAGGGCTGGTGAGCATTAGACTCAGGGTGGGAGCTGCAGGCTGGGTAGGAGCTTGTCAGAGGAGAGCAAAGAGGAATGTTTCCTGGGCAGCTTGCTAAAAGGGACCAGAGAATGCCTTGGCACCCAGGGAACACATTCATGGTCATGTGTCCATTGTTTCCTTGAAACTTTTAAAAAGTATATTCATATATTGCAAAACACTTAAACTCCTGGAAACTATTTATCATAGAAAATAAGACCATGAGGCAGGAGCTAATACTTTAGAGGAAGGCCCTCCAGGTTTATTTACATGAACAATAATTTGTTAATGGAGCATACATACTTTTTGTTTATTTATTTAGAGACTGGGTCTGTCTTAGGGTTTCTGTTGCTGTGACGAAACACCCTGACCAAAAAGCAAGTTGGGGACAAAAGGGTTTATTTGGCTTACACTTCCACATCACTGTTCATCACTGAAGAAGTCAGGACAGGAACTCAAGCAGGGCAGGATCCTGGAGGCAGGAGCTGATGCAGAGGCCATGGAGGGGAGCCGGCGACTTGCTTCGAATGGCTTCTCAGCCTGCCTTCTCATAGAGCCCAGGACCACACTCTAGGGATGGCACCACTCACCATGGACCAGGCCCTTCCCCATTGATCATTAACTGAGAAAATTTTTACAGATGGATCTCATGGAGGCATTTCCTTAGCTGATGAGTCTAACTTGTGTCAAATGTTCACACAAAACCAGCTAATATAGGGTCTCTCTTGGCTGGCCTAGAACTACATATATAATTAAAGATGACCTTGAACTCATGATATTTCTGCCTCTACTTTGCAAGAGCTGGGATTACTGGTGTAGTGTGTGCCACCATAACCAGTTTAACATACATGATTGTTTGTTTATTTGTTTATTTTCAAGACACGGTTTCTCTGTGTTGCCCAGACTGTCCTGGAACACAATCTGGTAGATTAGGGAACTCAGAGATCCACCTGCCCATGCCCACTCTTGGATAGCATATAAAATTTTTAAATACAGTCTCAAACATCTAAAGTCAAAATAGATGTAATAAAAAGAAGAAATAGGGGCTGAAGAGATGGCTCAGAGGTTAAGAGCACTGACTGTTCTTCTGGAGGTCCTGAGTTCAATTGCCAGCAGCCACATGGCAGCTAACAACTGTCTGCAATTCCAAGATCTGACATCCTTACACAGTTACACATGTAGGCAAAACACCAATTCACATAAAATAAAAATAAATATTTAAAAAAAGAAGAAAAAAGAAGAAACTGGGGCTGGAGAGATGGCTCAGAGGTTAAGAGAACTGATTGTACTTCCAGAGGTCCTGAGTTCAATTCCCAGCAACCACATGGTAGCTTACAACCATCTGTGATGACATCTGGTACCCTCTTCTGTATACTGTATACATAATAAATAAATAAATCTTTAAAAAAAGAAGAAGAAACAAATTTAAATCCACAAGTCTGAGGATAAACATAGTTTGCAGCTCTTTGAAGTGGGTTTCATTATATAGGTAGCTCATGGTTATCCTGCCTCAGTCTCTCTGCCACTAAGCTTATAGGCATATGCTTCAACATTCATCTTTATAAACATTTTTTTAAAAACTTAAGATTTATTTATTTTTATGTGTATTGATGTTTTGCCTGCATGTACGTCTGTGTGAGGGTGCCAAATTTTTTGGAACTGGAGTTATGGACAGCCATGAGCTGCCTTATAGGTTCTGGGAATTGAACCTGGATTCTCTGGAAGAACAACCACAATACTCTTAATCACTGAGCCATCTCTTCAGCCTACCCCCCAAAATTTTTTAAACATAGGATCTTATATAGCCCAAGGTAGCTTTGAACTTTTTTTGTAGCCAAAGATCACCATGATCCTGATAACCATGGTCCTTCCCTCTGCTTTAAGAGCACTGTTTTTTATAAGTCTGTGCCTCTGTGTCAGATTTTATGTCGAGCTGGGAACCAAATCCAGGACTTGGTACACATTAGGCAAGTGCTCTACCAAGAGCGCTTCATCCTTAGTCCTTTTTGGACACTTCTGTACCACCAAAAGTGGCAGGAAGCACTTTCTGGAGACTTCTGTACTAACTGGCAACTGTACACACATGGATCTTTTACCACAGTGTCTCACATTCTGGGTCACAAAACAAAAGTTAGCAAATCAGGGGCTGTGGTGCATGCCTTTAATCCCAGCAGTTGGGCAGCAGAGGCAGGTGGAAATCTGTGAGCTCAAGGCCAGCCTGAGGGTACACAGGAAAAACATCTGGAAAAAAAAATCCAAAGGTCTGGAAGCTAAGCAGTGCAGTTTTTCATTATAATTAGTGTGTGTCTGAAAATGTGTGTGAGCCACAGAGTAGGCATGGATGTCGGAGGACAACTGTGTAGAGGCAGTTCTTTCTTCTACCGTGACATAAATTCTTGGGATCAAATTCTGCATCGGGGATTTTCTGATTTACCTGCTGAGACATCTCCCTGGCCCTAGTAATGTATTTCTGAATAACATTTAAACCATATGATAAGGGAAGCTAGAAAATATTTTGAAGATGAGGCTGGACATGATGGCATATACTTGTTATCCCAATGTCAAGAATAGGAAGCAGAGGGAGACTTAGACAGTTGGAGGCTAGCCTGGACTACAGTGTGGGGGAGAGGGGGATGAAGAGAAGGATGGGGGAGGGGGAGAGAGGTTTTGCTCAGAAAGACTGAGGATGAAATTTGAGATGAAACCCATTCAATTTTGTAAAATACTAAATAAATATTTAGAATAGAGAATAAGATTTCAAATTAGTTATCAAAGCATTTATCTGGCATTTGGGAGAAAGATTGACATTTTTTTTCTAAGACAGGGTTTCTTAATGTAACAGCCCTGGCTCTGCTGGAACTTGCTTTGTAGATCTGGTTGGCCTCTTTTTTCTGAGAGCTAGGTTAAAGGCGTACACTACCATAAATTTGAGTGCAAGCGAGCCTACAGAGTGAATTGCAGGTTAGTCAGAGTGACATTGTGAGACTTTGTCTCAAACAGACATTTACACACACACACACACACACACACACACACACACACACACACACACACACACACACACACACGGAGAAAAAAGAGCAAACTAAAACCAAAGAAAAGACCTAGCCTGGTAATACAGGCCTGTAATCCCAGGAGATCAGGAGGCTGAGACAGGAAGATGCAAAGCCAAAAGACCTGCCTGGACAAATTGGTTAGATCCTGTCCTACATTTGAAATAGTAAAGGGGGCTGGAGAGATGGCTCAGAGGTTAAGAGCACTGGCTGCTCTTCCAGAGGACACAGGTTCTGTTCCCAACACCCACATGATGGCTGACAACTGTCCTTAACTACAGTTCCAGGAGACCCAACAAAACAAAACACCAATGAACATTAAAAATAAATAAATAATTCATTTGGGGATGACTACAAACTGTCAAACTACCAAAAAGGAAAGGCAGAGTTAGCCAGCTCTGATATCTCCTCTCCCAGCAGTTAAGAAGCTGCCAAGTCACCCCTCCCCCATCCTAATGAGCCAAAAGCTGAACCGATTGAAAACTAGCAGAAAGGGCTGGAGAGATGGCTCAGAGGTTAAGAACACTGACTGTTCTTCCAGAGGACCTGAGTTTCATTCCCGGCAACCACATGGTGGCTCACAGCCATCTATGATGACATCTGGTACCCTCTTCTGTACACTGTATACATAATAAATAAATAAATCTTTTTTTTTTTTAAAGAAAGAAAGAAAGAAAACTAGCAGAAAAATCAGCAGATACAAAAATCCTGAATCCGGGAAGGAGCGGCTGGTAACAAAAACAGGAAATGCAGTCATCAGCTGTGGGGGGCTCCATGTGGAAGAGTCTGGAAGCCAACAGCTTTAGAGACCCATTCTGAGAAGACCCCCACTTCCGTGGGTTGTATCCCAGTGTCCTTGCCTATGTATCTGTGAAAATTCCCCTCTTGCTTCTGTCTGGGAGCTGAAATATTCTGAGGGGTTCCATTAGAGGTTCACTCCACTCCAGTTCTCAATCTCTAGCCTTTCAGGCATGAGAAAGCAAAGCAATGCTAGACCACAGTTGTCCTGCGTCATCCAAGAATAAACAGCTGGGGGTGGTGGAGGTGTCCAGAGGGAGGTGCTGACTCACCAAATTCAGGCCAGCCGGGGCTACATAGTGAGACCCTGTGTCAAAACAAACAACAAAAAGGACAAATAATTGTTTTTTAAACTTTGGGTTTATTTATCTTGTTACATTTTATTTAGTGTGTGGGCCTGAGGAGGTCGGAAGACAATTTTCCCACTGACTTCTTTTTATTTACATATATTATTTTATGTACATTGGTGTGTGTAAGGGTGTCAGATCTTGAAATTACAGACAGTTGTGAGCTGCCATGTGGACGCTGGGAATCGAACTCAGGTCCTCTGGAAGAACAGTCAGTGCTCTAACCACTGAGCCATCTCTCCAGCCCTCACCTGACTCCTTCTAGCAGAGATTATATTTAGGTCCTCAGGCTTGGCAGCAAGTGTCTTCGCCTGCTGAGTCATCCCGGCCCTTTACCTAAGGTTTCTTTTTTTACCTCAAAGTCACTATTTTGAAACATAAATACAAATCAGGATCCAGTGTGACTGGAACAGTAGAATGTGAAGGGTGACGGGCTAGAGTAAAGCATACAATATACTTAGTTGGTGGACAAAACTCTAAGAACTGCTTTTTACAAAGATGTACTTTCAAGAGTCAAAAAATAAAGGGGGAAGGGGGGCTGGAAAGACAGTCAACCTTTAAGAGCACTGGCTGCTCTTCCAGAGGACCTGGGTTCAAAAACTGACTGCAGACACTGTGTGAGAGTCCCAGTCTTGTGGTGCCCCTACCCAGTGCCATGACAGGTGCCACAAGAATGACTAGAAAGAAATGTAACAGGGGCTGGAGAGACGGCTCGGGAGTTAGAGCATTTGCTGCTCTGTAGAGGACCTGGGTTTGAGTCTCAGCATCCACCTGGCAGCCTACAGCCATCCTTAACTTTAGTTCCAAGGGAACTAGATGCCCCCTTCTGATATCCAAGGTCACCAGGGATGCTCTTGGTGCAGGTACATACATGCTGGCAAAACACCTGTACACATAAAACAAAATAAAAAAAAAAATCTAAAAAAAAATTTTTTTTAAAGAAGGAGCAAAAAGGGATAGTGCCCAAACTTACCAAAAATCTTCCTTCATTCTAGAAAATGCATGATTTCTCCCACCTATCAGCTCAGCTCTTCACTTTTCTTTCTTTCTCTCTCTTTCTTTCTTTCTTTCGACAGGGTTTCTCCGTGTAGTCCTAGAACTCAATTTGTAGACCAGGCTGGCCTCAAACTCACAGAGATCCATCTGCCTCTGTGAGTGCTGGGATTAAAGGGATACACCACCATCACCTGGGCCTATTGGGCCTAATGGGATTATTTACAGGATCAGAAATGGCTCAAAGACAGTTGCTCTGACAAAGGCCCATCAGTATGGATGATGGCTCACAAAAGCTAGAAACCTGGACAGTACTACAAAGCTCGCCGGCAGCTACACAGTTATGAGAGTTTCTTTGAGACAGCTCAGCTGATTTAGGAATGTTCTAGGAAGCCTAGTTAGCCTGGGTATCTCAGCAGCCCTTACTGTTTGAATATGCCCAGGGAAGGAGGGGCCTAGTGTGTTTGTTTACTTTCAGGGACTTCCTGAAGCCTTTGTGTTGTTTGTGCCTCCTTGCAGGGCAGAAAGTTCAACCTCTTTATATTATTCTGTGTCTCCCCTCTAATATATACAAGGTAATATATAATATATACATCTTCATCTTAAAGAAGATTGCTGCATAACAGTATGGCTCCTAGCTATGTTATCAGAAAGTGAGTATTCTCATAAATGAGAATTGTTAAATTTGTGGCAATGACATCTGTCATCTCAGCATTTAGGAGCTAGAGGCAGAAGAATCAGTCCAAGGCCATTGGTTGGATACAGAACAAATGTTCATCATCCTGAACTTGTCTTCAACTCTATGAACTTTATCAATTCTAAGAACTTGTCTCAAAAAAAACCCCAAAATTTTAATAAATAAAATAAAAATTATAGCTAAAAAAAAAAAAAAGGAAAACCAAGCTGGATGTGGTGGCTCATGCCTTTCATTCGAGCCCTGAGAGGCAAAGGCAGGTGGATCTCTGTAAGAGAGTTCTGACTAGCCAGGGCTGAACGGGAGAACACCACCACCAACAAAATAAATAAATAAGCCAGGTGATGGAAGTGCACACCTTAATCTCAGCATTTGGAGGCAGAGGCAGGCAGAGCTCTAATTTCAAGACCAGCCTGGTCTACAGAATGAGTTCCAAGACAGCCGGACTACACTAAGAAACTGTCTTGAAAGGAGAGAAAAGGAGAGAGAGAGAGAGAGAGAGAGAGAGAGAGAGAGAGAGAGAGAGAGAGAGAGAGAGAAACCAAATACACAGATAAAAGAACCTCCTACGACCTTTAGTGAGGCGAAGGGAGCAGGACCAGTGTTACCATGGATCTGAGAAGAGACTCAGCACATGTTCGCTGCAGTCCCAAGATCTGAAGCCGGGCGTCAGGATCCACTGAGGGAGAAAAGCTAAGGATCTCCCACAGTCACCAGCCACACTGGTGGTGCCATAACCTGCCTAGAAAGAAACAGGCCTACCAGAGGAAAACCCAGGGCCACTGGACAGAGCTCTCTTGTACCTTTAGTTTTTAGGGTCTAATGTGACACCTAGGGATAAAGGATTTCAGTGAGGAAAGCCATTAAATGAACATTCTTGTGTGTGTTAATAAATGTGTGTGGTGACTGAAGGCTGAACATCAGTAGGAGGGCATTTCTGTCCCATCTGGAAATTAAAGAAGTGTAAATTTCTGTCTAATTCCTTGCGGTTCATGGTGTCGTTCAGGGGTGCAGACATAAAACATGGGCTAGGCAATGGATCAGTCCACAGAGTGTTTGCTGTGCAAGCATGAGGACCTGAGTTCGATCCCTGGCACTCACAGAACAAGCTGGGTGCAGCAGCAGCCGCCTGTAACCTCAGCACAGGAGAGGCAGAAATAAAAGGTCTTTAGGAATCCCAGCCCACTGAGCTGAATTTGAGAGCCCTAAGCTAACAGAGCAAAGAATATATACACCCCTGAGATGCATAGACTCTCTAGAAGTATCACTAGATCTTCTAGGAATACATTCTCCAGTCTCAGACATAGTCATTATGTTATTTTGATATACAATCAATTATCCCTGATAAAGATTTGACTTCCTATGTAGTTCTATTTACAGAGTAAAAAGGCTGATGTAAGTACTCTGGCTGCTTATCATTTCTGTTTTTGTGGTATAGACTGATTTTCTGTTATCTACTCTGCGCTTTGTACATTTGAGTTATTGAGGCAGACACTGCCAAGGCATTTAGATGCCAAGACATGGTGTCCTGTAATAGAAGTCTCACTAAGATGCCTGTAATATTAATGGTCACATAGGAACACAGACATCTTTATTGGGCTCTCTGAAAGGCTGGGTTCCTTCCTGTGTGCTATCCCAGGGCTGATTGACTGCAGTTCTTGGAATTGAACCCAAGGCCTCATGCACGCCAGCTAAGGACTCTATTACTGAAATACTTCCTCAGGCCTCTTTTCACTTTGAGATGGGGTCTCAGGCTGCTTTGAACTCACTGTTACCCAGCCTGGCTTTGAGTATGCAGTCTTTTTGCATCCACCGTTTCGCTGCTAAGATGATGAGTCTAAGTTCCCAGACCCAGCTGTCCTATGATGTACAATGGAATGGTTCTTATTACTCTACTATTAAACAGCTGGTTTCTTTTAAAGAAAATGTCACCAGAAGAAATGATGAACATCTAATATATTCTGCTATTTTTATCTACACAGCAGTGATATCATGAGAGGCAAGCCCACAGGCTTTTTTTGTTTTGTTTTTTGAGACAGGGTTTCTCTACATAACAGTCCTGGCTGTGCTGAACTCACTCTGTAGATCAAACTGGCCTCAGACTCAGAGATCTGCCTGCCTCTGTCTCTCAATGCTCGGATTAAAGGTGTACACCATCACCACC
The DNA here is from genome assembly GCA_004025045.1 of Sigmodon hispidus. Classification (NCBI taxonomy): domain Eukaryota; kingdom Metazoa; phylum Chordata; class Mammalia; order Rodentia; family Cricetidae; genus Sigmodon; species Sigmodon hispidus. Next base: position 84,813 of record PVIH01005181.1, on the reverse strand, counting down.
CAGCACCCAGAGGCTTTTTAAAATGTGTCTCAGCTCCAGGATGAAACTCGCTCTGTCTCTGTTGAAGTGGGGCCTCTGTCCTTTAAACGACAAACCCTCTGATCTTATCTAAGTAATGATGTGGAGGTCATAAAGTTTAAGGTGATTATTATCCAGGAACAGATACAGCAGACCCACAGCTGGATAATAACAAAAGCTGTCTAAGATTACCTAGGCAAAATTTCACTCCCCCAGTGGACCTCTTAATGACACCTACATTCAAGTTGAATAAGTTAAACACAGTAGGCCTCCATACCTCAGCACCCTCAAGAATGAGGAGTGGGGGGGGGGAGACTGTTGCCTTGAGTAATGCCTACCTCGTTTGCTACTATCTTTGAGGATGCTCATCTGTGGGGCAGAGATTCTTTTCTAAGATGGTTAGCCAAAACAGATCAGCTCTAAGATAGCCACCAGAGTGACCCCACACAACCTTTAACTTCATTTTTGTATCATTTGAATACTAAATGGCATGGCCCCTGACAGTTGACAATTGTCAGAATAACTGGAAAGACACAGAAAAGAGAACTGGGAGATGGTGCAGCAGGTAAAGACAGTACTTACATATGCCTGATGACCCAAGCTTGATCCCTGGAACCCATCTAAAAAGAAAGACTAGTGGCCCAGGCATGGCTGCTCACACCTTTAATCCCAGCACTCAGGAGGCAGGCAAGTGTATCTCTGTGAGTTCAAGGTCAGCCTGATCTACAGAGCTAGTTCCAGGATAGCTAGGGCCACACAGAAAAACTCTGCCTCAAATAACTCCTCCTCCCGCCCCAAGAAAGACATGGTGGTACACATCTGCTATTCCAGCACTGCAAAGGAGAAAAAGGAGAAGAAGGAGGCAGAGGCAGACCACCTAGCCTAGAGTACCCTCGGAAACAAGAGGGACCCTGCTCAACCAGACATGGAAGAAGAGAATTCCCTCCTGAAGCTGTCCTCCGACCTTCACACTGGTATGGCATATACACTCCTTTAGTCACACATACGCATACAAAATGAATAAATAAATAAACCAGAAAATAAGGGAAAAGATTGCCGTTTCAGTTTCTTGAAAATGTTCGGCCCTTTTGCTCGTTGGCTGTCTGAAGACAAGATGGGTCACCAGCAGCTCTACGGGAGTCATCCACGCAAGTTCGCTCTTGCCTGAACATGTGCCGTTAGTGCTTCTGTCAATATGCAAAGGATATAAGCTTCATTAAGTTGGACTAAGCTACCCTGAATGGATTATTCATGACTGTCTACTGTCTACCCAGTGAAACAGATCATGCTTGTCTTTGTACATAAAGAATAAAAAAAAACTAAAGACCTTCAAAAAAAAAAAAGAAGAAAATGTCCAGTTGTCCTAGAAACATGTCCTGTCAACTCACCTAGCCCCCCAATTTTCTTTCCCTTTTTCTGTCACCTACTGTGTATGTGTTTCCCAAGACAGGGTTTTTCTGTATAGCCCTGGGTATCCTGAAATGCTATATATAGACCAGGCTGGCCTTGAACTCACAAAGATCCTCTGTCCCTGCCTCCCAAATGCTGAGATTAAAGGAGTGTGTCTCCACTACCAGGCTATCACCTTCCTAACCATCAGGATTGAGAAACTGATGTGTGAGTTTATTTGTGACTTCTACTCTCCGCCAATAATGAAGCGCCCCTCCCTGCTCAGCTCTATTGTCTGTTCTTCCTTGTTTCTGCAATTCTTAGTGGGTGGGAGGTGGGGAGAAGGACCCGATTGCCCAGTTGACAAGATCTGGAACAGAGAGCCAAGGTGACTGCTGCCATTGCCTGTGGTTATCAGACTCCGGCTCTGGGGACTCACACCGGCAAGTCTCCAGGGATTTTCCAGGCATCCAGCCTCAGAGTGAAGATGCATCAATGGTTCCCCTCATCCTGAGGCTTCCAGCTTCTTGACTGAGCAATTGCTTAGTATTTTCTGCCTCTCCAGTGTGCAGATGAGACCATCCCAGCCTCATTTAAATTGTTTATCTTCGATATTTGTCACACTAAGAAAACATCTAGCCAGGGATCTCCAGGACAGCCAGGGCTACACAGAGAAACTTGGTCTAGAAAACAAACTAACAAAAGATCAACAATAATGCAATCTAACATCAACACAATGTCTAACACAGATGGATATGATTGAGACACATTGTATAGATACGTGAAAGTGTCAGAGTAAATAAACTATTTTAAATTTAAAAAATTACATTGTGTATAAGTGTTTTACTTGCATATATGTATCTGTGGACCACCAACAAATCCAGTACATGCAGAGGCCAGAAGAGACTCTTGGATCCCTTAGAACTGGAGGCACAAATGGTTGTGAGTCACCATGTGGGTGCTGAGAATTGAACCTGAGTCCCTTGGAAGAACAGCAAATGCTGCCATCTTTCTAGCCCCTGTTTGGTCAACGTATCAGATATTCTGCATATCAGAGGTTTACATTATGATTCATAATCGCAGCTATGAAGTAGCAATGAAAATAATTTTATGGTTGAGCTCACCATAACATGAGGAACTGTATTAAAGGGTCACAGCATTAGGAAAGTTGAGAACCACAGGTCTAGAATGATGTAAGTAGAGCTTAGTGGTCAATTTTGGTCAATTTGCCCCTTCAAGAGACAAATGTGGGCTGGAGAGATGGCTCAGAGGTTAGGAGCCCTGACTGCTCTTTTGGAGGTTCTGAGTTCGATTCCCAGCAACCACATAGTGGCTCACAACCATCTATGATGAGATCTGGTACCCTCTTCTTTATACTCTATACATAATAAATAAATAAATATGTTTAAAAAGAGAGACAAATGTTCGGTTTTCAGGAAATAAAACATTATCCCAGGTAAAACAGAGTGCAAGATGACTTGCCTGTGGATGATTCTATTCTCTGATATTCCAGGCTGATTTTATTAAATATACACTATATCACCACACAGACACATACTTAAAAAATAATGATGGAGGGACTTTCAAGTCAGCCCTCACATTTGGGCTATGGCATTGATATTCTTCGCTGCTTCTAACAAAGTTTATAGTGAGAATCAGGAGCAAAATTATATAGATAGATAAAGATTTGATAATGTGCAGTTTGGCTGGAAAAAGCACAAAGCTGAAACCAAGGAAGAAGGATTCAGGGATATTACAAAGAAGCCAGAGAATGGGGCATAGTAGTTACTGCCTGTAATCTTAGCACTTGTGGTGTCTGATAAGAGGATCACCAGGTATTTAAGGCTAGCCTGGGTTACATAGCGAGGTCCTGTCCAGGCTGCATTACAATTCGAGGCTCTCTCCATCAAAACAAAAAACAAAAATGTGGGTCTGATGTTAAAAGAATGAAGGAGAGAGGGAAAGACATATAGAGACAGAGACAGAAACACAGACATACATACAGAGACAGAGACAAAAATAGAGATAGAGACTCTAAGGGAATTTGCTAGATTCTATCTACAGCAGGCTCAAGGGTATAATACTTTTGACGAATTTGAAAGACTTCTTTGATAAGAGAACTCAGGTTTTCCTGATTACAGGACTAAATAGGGAGGCATTTCTACCAAGTTCAGCCATCCGGTATTCATTGGCTACTACACCTAAAGGTGGGTAACCCGGGTGAAGGATGTGGAACATCAGAAACTCCCATTGCTGTTTGGAAAACACAGTAGTATGGTCACTTTGAAGAAAACTTGATTTTTTTCCTTTTTTTTTTTTTAAAAAAAAAAACTTTATTTATTTATTTGCCTTGGTGTTTTGCCTGGAACTGGAACTACAGACAGTTGTTAGCTGCCATGTGGGTGCTGGGAATCGAACCCGGGTCCTCTGGAAGAGCAGACGGTGCTCTTAGTCACTGAGCCATCTCTCCAGCCCCCTCCTTTTTTTCTTTTGTAGACTTTTATTTATTTTATGTGTATGGATGTTATTTTAAACATTTTTATTCATATATAGAGATTTTTTTTATTTTTTTTTTATGTGAATTGGTGTTTTGCCTGCATGTATAACTGTGTAAGGGTGTCAGATCTTGGAATTACAGACAGTTGTTAGCTGCCATGTGGATGCTGGGAATCAAACTCAGGTCCTCCAGAGAACAGTCAGTGCTCTTAACCGCTGAGGCATCTCTCCAGCTCCGTATGAGTGTTTTTTGCCTGAATGTGTTTCTATGCACCACATGAGCACAATGTCTTCAGAGGCCAGAAGAGTATCAGGGTGTAGCATGACTTCGGATTGTTCTAAAAGAGACTCAGAGCTAGATATTAGGGAAAGGCTGAAATATCTGAGAGAGGAAACACCACAGTCAGTTCTCACCCAGGTGTCTTCCAGCTTCCTCAGCCTCGCTTCTGCCTACACTGATGCTGGCTTCCTGTGCCGCCTACAATACCCTACTCACCAGCTGCATTCCATTCAGGTTAGGATTAAAGGCATGAGCTACTCTATTTGGTAGTCAGCCTTGAATTCACAGAAACTCAGAGGGTTCTGTCTCTGGAGTTATGGGATTAAGGGTGTAGGTCACCACTTCCAGACTTTCCCAGTGCTGGGATTAAGTGTGTGCCATTGAAGCCTAGCAGTTTGGCCTTGTACTCAAAGATGAAGAACTTCCTGAGCTATGTCTGCCTATGACTGGGTGTTGATCTCTTGATACTTCAGGTTTTATTAAATATTTAACATATCACCACATCAGGGGGCCATGAGAGAGGAACAGCAAGCAACTTTGGAGCTCACAGAAAATGGCTCAGCACTCAGCATAGCCATAGTGGACCAGCCTTGGAGAGGCAGAGCCCCAGGGCTACCCGTCCTGAGGATCTCATGCTGTTATTGAGCATAGCTCTGCTTGTTGTCATAGAGGTCACCGTAACCTATGAGCTGTATGAAAACTCTAAGGGGATTTCCAACCCATTGTCACTGATCCTTCCAATAATAGTGAATGATTCTTTCCAGGCATTGCTGCTGGAGCAGATTAAGGATTCAACCACCACTTTTAGACAGAATGTAGATTGTTAGTAAAACTGCTTAAGATGTTAATGGCTTTGATGTTGAAAGTTTTGGGGAACAACTTAAAGTTTAGAAAGGCACACTTTCAATAGTTGAGTGAAGGACTTATTGAGGTCAAGGAAGTAAAACAAAGGCTCCACTTCCCAGCCGATGTGTCTTTTTTGCTAAAGATGGGTTGCTGACCAAAGGCGATGATTAATTTCCTATACCCACTTCTGCCCTTGGCTTCCTGGTATGGTTTAAAAAAAAAAAAAAAAAAAAAAAGTTGATGAGTGGGTGTGCACTCTGAAGAATTAAAGTATAAATGACTATTTTAGATATATAAAAGTTTAGATTTGTAATTCTTTTAAAGTCTTTTGTGGGACTGTAAAGATGGCTCAGCTGTTAATAGCAGTGACTGCTTTTCCAGGGGACTTGGGTTCAATTCCCAGCACCCACATGGCAGCTCACAGACATCTGTAGCTCCAATTTCAGGGATCTGACACCTTCATACCAATGCACTTAAAGTTAAAAAAATTGCTTTACAATTTTTTTTGTAAAATTACCTTTTGAGATAAATAATAAAATGACTGATCCTTCCTTTGTAACTGAAAACAGCTGCCTGCCAGTACAAAGGAACTGACTGAAACACAATTGGCTTGCTTAAAACTTTGTTTATCAGTTATAAAAGAATCATTGCTTTGGGGTGAAGATGTTATGATGATAAAATCAATACAAAGAAAAATGTTCAACTACTTATGAGCTTCTAAGATAAACATGTAACTTGTGGTGATCATAATTAATTTCTTCCTGGTTAAAGATTTTTAATTTATTTTTTGAAAAATATGTAACTTGTGGTAGTAAGGTAATCTTTTCTTGCATAAAAATTTTTGATATAAGATCGCTTAGTAGTTAAGAGCACCGACTGTCCTTCTGGAAGACCTGAGTTCGATTCCCAGCATCCACATGGCAGCTAACAACTGTCTGTAATTCCAAGATCTGACACCCTTACATGGTTACACATGCAGGCAAAACACAAATTCACATAAAGTAAAAATAAATTTTTTAAAAATTTGTTTTAGAAGCTATAAAAGGGATAAGAGAAAATTAAGATATAGAAGGATTACAGCTGAGAAGAAGAAGAAGAAGAAGAAGAAGAAGAAGAAGGCAGAATACAAAGGGACAGAGAAAGAGCAGAGCAGGAGCAGAAAGAATAATAAAATAAAAAATTAAGTTTTTAAATAAATAAATAAAGCTATTTATTTATTTTACATCCCCACACAGTTCCCCTCCCTCCTCTCACCCCCTCCTCTGTCCGCCCCCCCCAACTCCTCCTTCATTTCTGTTCAGAAAATGGCAGGCTGCCTCAAATTCTTTTACTGGCTCTCGGAACCCTATTCCTCATTATAGCTTGCCTTGCCCAGCCTTAATACAAGGGAAGGTTCTTAGTCTTATTGCAACTTGATAAGAATTAAATTTTGACCCCTCAGATAGTCTCCAGTGTGCAGTTTCACCAGCCACATGTCCTCTCCAGGTTCTTGGATTTGCTGAGAGCTGGTTCTCTCGGCAGCAGGCGAAAGAGTCAGATCCTCTGAAAATGGGATTACAGAAGGTTATTTGCCGCCATGTGGGTTCTGGGGAGCTCTCTCTCCAGCCCCTACAGTTTCCTATAAAGTTAAGCATGCTTTCTTTCTCTTTTTATTTTTTGTAATATCAACTGTACCTGGTTATGCCTATTCCATAACTTAGGGCACAGAGACAGGAAGAACAGTAGTTCAAGGCTAGCCCAAGCTATATAACAAGTTCAGGGCTAGCCTGAGATTTATTAGGCCTTGTCTAAAACCAAACCAAACCCTCGGGGCTGTGGAAGTGGGTCAGCAGCTAACAGCATGTATTGTTGTCCAGAGGACCTGAGCTCAGTTCCCAGCACCCAAACCAGGAAGCGCACAACCATGCAAAACTCCAGCTCCAAGGGAGTTCACACCCTCTCCTGGAACTCCTGAGGTACATACACACACACACACACACACACACACACACACACACACACACACACCTTACCACCACCATCACCACCACCACCAGCAGCAGCAGCAGTAGCAGCATCCCCCATCCTCATCTACCCTGGATATATACACACTTTAAAAAAAAAAATATCTTTCACATACATACAACACACACATACTTTTTTTAAAAAAAAAAAAACTTCAAAGACATGCAATGCTGAATTGTATGTCTCAACTTAATTAGATCACAAAGAGTCCATTGATTTAACCAAACATTCTGGTTGTGCCTGTAAGGTGGGGTCTCTGGATAACAGTGATATAGCTGACCAAAACAAATTGTCTAAATTCCTCAATGTTGAATCTCATATAAGAATCAATTGAACGGGGGCTGGAGAGATAGCTCAGCGATTAAGAGCACCGTCTGCTCTTTCAGAGGACCCGGGTTCGATTCCCAGCACCCACATGGCAGCTAACAACTGTCTGTAGTTCCAGTTCCAGGCAAAACACCAAGGCAAATAAGTAAATAAATAATAAAGTTAAAAAAAAAGAATCAATTGAACATTTATAAGTAGACCAAAACTGTTGAAGGAGAGAGAGAGAGAGAAGAGAGACCAAGTCTGTAAGGTGAAAAGTCAGAGATCCAGCAAGAATAGATGTTTCAGGGGCTGGAGAGATGGCTCAGCGGTTAAGAGCACCGTCTGCTCTTCCAGAGGACCCGGGTTCGATTCCCAGCACCCACATGGCAGCTAACAACTGTCTGTAGTTCCAGTTCCAGGCAAAACACCAAGGCTAATAAATAAAGTTTTTTTTAAAAAAAAAAAAAAAAAGAACAGATGTTTCAGTGTGAGTCACAAGGCTGGAAAAGCCCAATATTTGTCTTTCTTTCCTTTTCCCAGACTTGGGATCAAACTTATGACCTTAGACATGTTGAGCCAGTGCATAATCAGTGCACCACACCAGCCCCATCATCATTGCCCACAATTCTCAGGCCTTAGGCCCTGGATTAGGACTACAATATCAGCTCTCTTGGGTCACTATAGATCTTGAGATTTCCTCACTTTTGTATCTATATGATCTAACTATCACCTACCTACTGTCTGTTTTCAATTGTTAACAATTAATACCACAGTTTGGGTAACTTTATAAAGGGGATTTGGGTCCTCCCCACCTCACCTCAACAGTCCTGAAAGTTAAAAATCATCCAAGGCCACATTGGTGTCCCAGGGTCATGCTCCCTCCAGCACCATACTATATGAGTGGCTAGGGCTGCCACCCAGAGCTATGCTAACATCTGGACATGAACTTTGGCCAAGGGTTATGTCTAGGTCTGTGGCCCTGAGGCAACTGGGATCTGTGTTGATGTCCATGGCCCATGCTACTACCAAAGGCCATAGCGATGCCCATGGTCTAGGCCCCCATCTGAGGCCATGATGATGTTTGAGGGCCATGCTGCTACCATGAGCCATACTAACCTGAGTGGCCTGCACTGCCATCTTAGGCCATGGTGACATCCACACCCAAGCTGTAGTTGGGGTTTATGTCTAGGTTCTTGCCCTAATGTAGCAGCTAGGGTCTGTGATGATGTCCATGGTTCATGTTACCATTGGAGGTCATGGAAGAGCTGGCTTCAGTGGCCTGGGCAATGGAGAGCTGGTCTTGCTATCCACTGGCAATGAAGAGCTGCTCCCCTGCCCCCTCACCCCCGAGAACTAGCCCCATTCTTGTTGGGAAAGCTGTCTTCACCTGGAGACAGGAGAGCTGGGCCTGCATGTGGAAAAGCTGGTTCCACCTTCATTACCCATTCAGGAAAGCTGGCCCTGACCCTTTCATGAGGGGGTGGTCCCAGCAGAGGCCAGGACTGACCAACTCAACTACCATGTGGGCCCACACCCAGGGCTTTGAGCTGGCTCACCCCAACATCTACCCCATCTATGACCTACTGGAGAGCATGAAGGGATTGGTCCAATTCTGTGGAACTATAGCCACAGGAGCTCCATAACTGGGGGAACAGATGAATATACCTGAGAAGTTTCAGTGAGGGTCCGGTGTTGATGGTGTACCAGAAGCCAGAGGCCTTGAACTAGACCAAGAACTCATTGCAATGAACATTTGCAAGTAAAGCTGTTTGGGCAAAAAGATGAACTGTGTGACTCACCGAAAGTACCAAGGCCAATAGGACAAATGAGTATGTGATGAAGAGGTGGGAAAAAACCAAAGAGTGGAAGTGTTTTTTTCTTTTCAACAATTTTTTAAATAATATTCTTTTGTAGGGGGATGCTACAAGGGCAGAAGGCAGACATGGAAGGACGATTGGAAAATGAGTGGGGTTGGCATGCATGATGTGAAATTCCCAAGGAACCAATAAAGTAATTATGCCAATAAGAAAAAATAACAGCCAGGTGGTGGTGGCACATGCCTTTAATCCCAGCACTCAGGAGACAGAGGCAGGTGGATCTCTATGAGTTCAAGGCTAGCCTGATCTACAGAGTGAATTCCAGTGAAACCCTATCTCAAAAAAAAAAAAAAAAAAAAAAAACCAAAAACAACAAAAATACTTGAGAAGATTCAGCTAGAAAAGGTGTCATTTGTCAAGACTGATGGCCTGAACTCCATAGGTGTTCAGTGGTACAGAAGCCCCCCATACAAATAAGTAAATAAATGAAAGAAAAACTTACAATAATAGTAATAATATGGCATCTATATTCAAAGCCACTTTATTTACAATAAAAAAAAAACCCAACCCTGGAGCCAGCAAGATGTCACAATCAGGTGAAGACTCTTGCTTCTTAATGGTGCAAGCCTGAAAACATGTATTTGGGCTCCAGAGTCCACGTAAAAGTCAAGCAGACCCAAGTTCACTCTGACCTCCACACGTGTTTGGCATGCTGTGCTTCTCCATGTGCACATAAGCTGCACCATAGGCACACAGTCATAATAAGTAAAATTTAACACACACAAAACCTGGATACAACCTAGATGTCCATTAACACTAGAACAGATAAATTGTGGCATATGTATTTGTTTTGCTTTGTTTTTTGAGACAAAGTTTCTCTGTGTAACAACCTCGGCTGTCCTGGAATTTGCTCTGTAAACCAGGCTGGCCAGGAACTGAGATCTGCCTACCTCTGCCTCTCCAGTTAAAGGCATTCACCATCTAATTGTGGTATATTTATGTAATCTGCCAAAATATAATCTGTGGAGGTAGAACTCAGAATGTTGAGAACATTTGGAAGGGAATATTGGCTCAGTGACCTTGCTAGATACTGGAAATATTCAATACTTTGACCTGACTGATGGTTACATTATACACATTTTTACATAATACATGTTTTTCTGTTGAGTAGTAGCAGTCACACTTACATTTTAACTACTGTCCCCTTCACTTAACCCTGCAGCTAGCACCCTGTTCAGACTGCACTGTGGCCTGGCAGGATTCCTGTAGGTTCTAACTCTCTATCATTCTATTTACCAATAAAGACTCAGGGATCAGATGCTCGGGAGAAAACCTCCTAGAGCAGAGAAGCTGAGAAGCCAACAGCTGCTTTTCCTTTTGGGCTGGAGATACAGCAAGAGAAGCATCTCTGCATTTGTCCCGAAGGAGAAAAAAACAACAAAACACCTTGAATCTGTCAGTGTCTCCCTACTCCTTTCTGTCAGACTTTTTATCAACATTCCTGGCTCCTCGGTCTTCTTTCCTCTCTATGGCCAATTCCTGTCAGCTACGCATTGGCTCCACTCCAAATCCATGGTTCCACCAAATACTGCACAACATATCTTTACATGGCACCTATAACTCCAGGTTCAAGTGACCCATCACCCTCTTCTCATGGCATACACTCCTACAAATATGCAAACATACACAGAAACAAAAATAAAGTTTTTAAGAGGTTTTTTTTTTTTCTTTGTATAACAATTCAACTTTCGGGGGCTGGAGAGATGGCTCAGTGGTTAAGAGCACCCTCTGCTCTTCCAGAGGACCCAGGTTCGATTCCCAGCACCCACATGGCAGCTAACAACTGTCTGTAGTTCCAGTTCCAGGCAAACAAATAAATAAATAAAGTTAAAAAAAATCTACAAAAAAAAAAGTAATTGATTTAAAAAAAAAAAAAAAACAATTCAACTTTCTGCTTTAAAGTATCTAAGAAACTCTGGGAGTTTCCTAACAGCCTGGGTTTGTACCCGGCAACTGAACGAAGAGCTAGAGCCAAGTCCAGGGTGCACAGCTAGTGGTATGCTTTGTCCCTAGCCTGGGCTGAAGTTATAAAAAGTCAAGGCTCTGCTTCAAGGTAAATGCCAGAAAGCAGGAAAGAGGGAGGAGACAGATTCCCTTACTCCGTGGCTGTAGCCCAAACCGTGGACTCTTGACCTCTCCAGAACCGCAAGGTCCAAGTGCCACCCACGATTTTTGCTGCCCAAGGAATCGGTGGTGATAATAATAATAATCCTTATGATTCATGTTCATCCCGTTTTATTTCAAAGCACTTTACCGAAAGCCCCTTGGTCCAGCCAAGAAGTTCAGGGCAAGAAGCCAGAATACCTGCGCTCCAGATCTGTCCATGGAACATTTGGACTTTATTGGGACATGTGTCTCTGGTTTTAATCCCAGCACTAGGGAGGTGGATTAAAGGCAGGTGGATCTCTGTGAATTCAAGACCAACCTGATCTACAGAGTTCCAGGACAGTTAAGGCTACACAGAGAAACCCCGCCTTAAAAAACAAAACAAAAAAGGTGGGGGTGGGAAAGGAAGCGGGTAACTCAGGCTGGCCTTAAACTCACGGTGATCCACTTAAATCTCTCTAGTGCTGAGATTTAAGGGCATGGGCCATCAAGGCTAACACCTGGGCCCTTTAATTCCAAACCTTTTTTCTACCCTTGTCAAAATAGGTAAGTACATTCCACGATCTGCTTTTTTAGTGTGGCAGATGGCTTGTTCCCATACAAAATGCCTAGTGCATATTCCAAAGGCAGATCTGGGTTAGGTGGGACTCTAGACATACAATATGGGTGGGGACTCTTATTTAAAAAAAAAAAAAAAAAATTAAATAATTTGAGAACAGACCAGTCGGTAGGCCTTCCAAGCAAGCGGCCTAGAAGCCTAACCTTCATTATCACAGTCAATCTGTCTCTTGTATATGCTGTTCCTCTAAACGGGACACATCAGATTTCGGTTCATGCAACGTGGCACAAGGGAGATGTGAAAGTCCTGGGAATGGAGTCTCGTTTTTCCCAGGAGACAGGAGGAATTACACCAGCAGCGAAACTGTGGGGAAAGAGAAGGCAGTGTGCCAAGGAATAGTCAGTCCAAAGAGACAGTGCGACCCAGCTGGCTGAGATGTGAGCAACAGCAGTTATGGTGGCAGCCGAGGAGCCAGGAGCAATGGCGTTGCCCTGGGAGCGATGGCACAAACCGTGCGTGGGCTGGCCTAGTGGAAGCGGCTGTCCTTCACATCGCCTTCTCCCTCCCTACTCCTAATCCCGAGATCCCTTCCGCTGGGCAGGGGAGGCAAAGTCCACGACAGTCGATGGCAGTGGGAGACTGCCCATCGTACAGGCCCAGGCCTTTCCTCTTCAGACTTGCCGGAGGGTGGAAAGCCTGGCTGCGGCTCCTGCTTTAGGAGTGGGGTGCAGAGCTCTCCTCCCGGGTCCCCACTGCCGCCGGGGTGGGGGCAGAGCCCGCGGCCTGCTTTCTCAGGGCTGGCCAAGCCTTTTTGACAAGCTGATTGCGAGGAGGGGATTGGCTGATCCAGGCGTGACGCCGGTAACAACAAAGGTGGAGTTGGAAGAAATTAGATTAAAGGAGAGGAAGGAAAAAAAAAAAAAATTAAAGGGGGAGCCAGCAGGCGACTGGAGGCTGAGACCAAGGGGAGACAGACGCACGAAGCTCCGTTCCCGGCTCTGACTTCCCCCTTTTCAAGCTCCTTCAAACAAACGCGCCGGGATTTTGCTCTAAACCCCCACCCCGGCCGCGGCCTAGTTACGGAAGCCGGGGTAGAAGGGATGGCCGCTCCGCTGCGTCCTGAAAAATCTCCCCCAACTCCCACTGACACTCTACTACGACCCGGGGGAGAACTTTTCGCTCTAACTCCTCGGATCCTAAAGCCGCTGAAGGTGGGGGGCGGGCATCGAGAACAACGAAAGACTCGCTCCTAAACCCGGAAAGCCCTCGCGGGGCATCGGGATCGAACGAGGCAGGGTGCTTCCCCGGTATTCCGATGTGTTGCAAACCTAGGAGCGTCTTTATCTTTGCATTTTTGTAACATCCCCTTCGCCCCCACCTCGCTTTAGCTTCAGGGTTGCAAAAGCAGAGCAATAAAAAAAAAAAAGAAAGAAAGAAAAAAAAAAAAAACTGCGCACACACTCAGACACACACCAGTGGCGACAGGGGAGAGTTGGAAAAACGCAGGAGAGGAGGAGGAGGCAGGAGACAGCAGGGATGGAGCAATGGGAGCTGGAGCAGGCAGGATCCCTTCCAGATCCCCCTCCGGCTTCAAGCTGCCTCGCCCGCCCCGGCAGGGGAGCGAGGAGTCGGGCGAGCAGATGGAGCGGAGCTCGCTCTAGGCAGCTGGCTTGGCCGGAGACTGGAGGAGCCGCCAAGCGACCGGCTGATTGGAAGAGAAACGCAGAGCGATGGAGGCGGGGGTAGGAGGACGATTTCTCTGCGGGGACTGGCGGCGGCGTACACGCCCGGGTCGGGCGCTGCAGAGCTTGGCTGGCTTTCAACCCGCGCTCGGCGGCTCCAGCCCCGCGCACCCCCGCCCCCAGCCCTGCCGGCGGCCCCGCAGGTGAGTGCGAGCCCAGAGCAAAAAAAAAAAAAAAAAAAAAAAAAAAAGAGCCAAACGTCGAAAAACGTCTGTCTTGATGAAAAAAATAGAAAAGCAAAAAAAACAGATTTTTTTTTCCTAATTCCTTTTTTAAAATTTTTTCGTGCAGCTCCCAGAGCGGTGGGAGGGAAGGGGTGAGGCTGAGCCGCCGGAGGAGGCGGAGGGGCCAGGCGAGGCCGGGGCGGCCCGGGAGGCGGCGGCGCCAAGGCGGCTCTGACGGGCTAGCGCTCGAAGCGGCGCTGCGCTGCGCCGAGGCGGGCGGGCGGGCGGGCGGAGCGGGGCGGGCGGAGCGCGGCGCGTGGGGCTCGCCATTAGCCGTCGCTCCGCTTCGCCATCTCGGGCTTTGTCTGGAGACTCGCTGGCCCGGCGTCGGCAGCTGCGGAGCTGCGACTCCGCTCTTCCGCCCGCCGTAGTGCCAGCTTCCCCCGGCCCTCCCTAGCACCCACACGCTCGGTAAGTGGGCCTCGGTGCGGCGGATTTCGGGGGAAAGGGGTTGTTCCCCGGCGGCGCCAATCTCCGGGCTCCATGCGCCCAGGGCAGGCCTAGGGAGCCACGCCGGGCTGGATTGAGCCGGCTCCCTTCCTGTGCCGGGGCCAGCCACTCCAGGCCGTTTCCCGGGTGCGAGATCGAGGTGGATTTGGAGGGGTTTGTTTTGTTTATTTTTTTAGGGGACTGGTAGTATATTTTAAGTTTCATGAGTGCCGTTCGGTAATAAGGGGACCGCGAGGTAGGCGCCGAAAGCTGGCTCCGCGATCGGCGAGCGTGAGCCCCAAGCCGGTAGCCATGCTCCGGGGACCAGGGTGGGCGATTGCCCGCTCCCCGAGGCGGGACGAGGGAAGCAGATGAGAGCTGGCCCGGAAGAGCGAGCCTAAGCTAGGAGAACCTGGAAGAGAGCTCCAGAGCAGGGCTGCCGGCACCCGCGAGGCTCGCCGGGCACCCTCTCCACCGCCGCACCTCGGCCCTCCCTCCCGCGCCGGCCAAGCCTGCTACTTCCCCCGCGGGGCTGGCGAGGTCGCTCTCGCCGCCTGCTTGCCTGCCTGCCTCGGCTCGCAGCCCCGCCGCCATCCGGGCGGCTGCGTGTCTCCCTGCCCCGGCCCCCCCCCCTTCCCCGGCGGCAGCAACAGCAGCAGCAGCCGCCGCCGCCACTACCACCACCCCCCTCCCCTCCTTCCTTGCCTCCGCCTCGGCCGCCCGGGTCCCCCCAGCGCCCGCCCCTCCTCCCAGCTGCCCCCCGCGGAGCCCGCCCGGGCAGGCTGTGGGAGGGAGCGGAGCCGGCGAGGCGGGCGGGCTGGCGCTCGCTCCCCGGGGGTCGGTGTGCGCTCTACGGGGAAGGACGCGCTCGCTGCCCCGCTTCTCCCGCCCCCCCTCCCGCTCCTCCTCCTCCCTTCTCCCTCCTCCTCCCCGCTCCGGCGGCGGAGGCTGCTGCGGCGGCGGGGGGTGTGCGAGCTGAGGCCGGGGCCGGCGGGCGGGCGGGCGGGCTGCCTGCAGGCGGAGGGCGCTGTGCTTTGTGCTTTTCGCCGCGAGGAGCAGCAGGCAGCAGCCACAGCAGCAGCAGCCGCCGCCCCAGCGCCACCGCCGCCGCCGCGCCCGGAGGAGGAGCCGCTGCCGCCGCGGGAGGGAGTTGCGGCTGTGCCCGGCCGAGCGGGGGAGGGCGCCGCGCTCAGAGCCGGGAAGGGAGCCGCTGGAGCGGGGAGCTTAGAGGCCGCGCTGCGCCGGGTAACCGAGGTGGCGGAGGACGTGCGCCGGGGCCGGGGCTAGGGAGCGAGCCGCGGACTCCGGGCAGCGATACCGGGGAGGAGGACTCTAGATGAGCTGACCGGGACACGGGCAAGGGCGCCGAGAGCCGGGGGTGGGAAGGGCAGGAAGCGAGGCCCCAGATGGAGGAGCCCGCGCTTCTCCTCCGTCCGGCAGGCGCAGTTCTCGCCGGCCGCCGGAGGGGGCGGCGGGGCCGGTGAGCGCAGCGCCCCCGCCTCGCGGCCGCCGTCCTCCCGCCCTCTGCTTGGCTCGGCTCCCCGGAGGCCGGGGCGGGGGCGCCGGCAGGGCTGGGCCGCAGGCTCTGGGAGGAGGCGGCCGTTGCCGCCGCGATCGCGCCTCTGCGCCGGGCATCTTCCGTGCGCGTCGGGAGAGCTGGGCGGTGGCGGCGTCTCTGGCCCCGGTGGGTGGCTCGGGGACGGGGGACAGGCTAGGCCGCTTCTCTCCGATTGCTCGCCTGCACGGACGGGCGGCGATCGCGTTGGGAGGTTGGAAGGGGGGGAGCAGCGGGAATCCGGAGCTGGTCCCCGGGGGCGGTGCGGCCGCTACGCTCCCGGGCTGGCGGCGGCTGCGTTGCGTCCGGGTCCCCTCCGGGTTGCGGAGGCGGGGGGAACCGGCCGGGGGGAAGCGGGAGGAGGAGACTGGGGCGCGTGCCCGCTTCCGTGCCCGCGCGCGCCCTTTACCCGCCCTTCCTCCCCCGCCCTCCAGCCTGGGGCCTCCCCGGGGCGGGCGCTCAAGGAGGAGGAAGAAAAAAAAAAAATTTCTTTTTTTTGGGGGGGCCGGGGTGGGGGAAGGAGGCCGGAGGGCGGGCGCTAGCTGCACGCGGGAGCTGGGAGCAGTCTCTCGCGTGGGCAGGGGAGGGCGCATGCGGCGCAGCAGGGCTGCAGGGGCTGGGAGCTGGGGTATGGAGGAGCGGGGCTCACGCTTACACCCACCGATGGAGTCTGTGAGCCTCCTGGTTGGGTCTCGCTGAAAGTGTGGACCTATGTCACCTCCCATGGCGGGGGTGGGGGGGGATAGAAAGCCCCTCTCCGCTCAGCCTAGCTGAGTGGGTCCGGTGTCTCTTCGAAAGGGTGAGGTGGCTTTGACCCCGGGTTGCCCGGCCAGCGCGACCGAGGAGGTGGCTGGACAGCTGGAGAATGAACGGAGAAGCAGACTGTCCCACAGACCTGGAAATGGCCGCCCCCAAAGGCCAAGGTAGGGTCTCCCAGCCTCTGCTCCCTTTAGACTTTTCTCACAGATAACTCACCAGCTTCTAAAAGGTTACTCTAGGCTTTGTTCTGTGAACTTACTGAAGTTTACCAAGTCAAGTGTCTGTCAAACCCAAATTACTTATCCTTGAGCTTGTATGTTTCTCAGGGTTTTGTTTGTTTTTGCAGTCCCCTCCTGTGACTGAGGGCCAGGGAGACCTGTGCAAGCCAGTTAGTTCCCACTTAGCCTAGAGTGTAAGCCCTCCCGTTAGAGGAAGTGAACAAGACTTGCCAGAGGCAGTTAGGAGGTTGGTTTAGGGACCTCACACCATAGGAAGAGCTACAGATCGCTGGGCCCCCACTGCCTCTGTCCTTGGAATGTCCATGAAGTGGAGGGTCTGAAGCTGAGCATCTGGCGATGATGCTTGTGGGACATTAGGGGAGAGGATCATGGGTCCATGTGACCTTCTCTGCTGAAACCCTGGCCCAGGTTACCAGATGCAAATGAAAGTCTAGAGGTTCTTTGCATCCTGGTCCTGGGTTTCCCCAGCCCTGTTCCAGGGCAGCCACTCTGCAGAGGCTCTGAGCTGGCTCTAACCAGTTGGCCCTTTTGTCTTCCTGAGGAGTTGAGCTGTGATGGCAGCTTGGAATTCCAGGGTTCTCCAAAGAGTGAGGCCTGGCCCTGAGAACTCTACCCACCTGCATGCCTTTGCTCAGAGCTGTTTTAATGTGGTTCTGATGTTTGGATTCCATCTTCCTAAATTGCCACAAATTCTCCTTTGGCCTTTCTTCTTAAAGTAACTGAGGGAGGCAGGTGATAGAGTGTGTATGTCTTTAATGTTGGTCTCCACCTGGGCTGGAGAGATCTTCATGGGTTACCTTACTACCCACTCCCCAACTCAGGCCTTGGATGCTGGGATACCTACCTAGATAGAGCATGACTGTATTTGTGCATGTTGTCCCTGCTTCCTTCCCTTTCTGGTAAGCTGCTTACCCATAGGACCCCCAAATCATTATAGCTCCACTCCACCTCATATAATAAAAAGGGGCCCATGGCAGCCTATCATGTTAGAAATAATAGCTTTGAAGTAAGCCAGGCATGACATCCACAGTAGCTAATTGTGGTGGTATCTGGTCCAGAGCCTCTGCCCTAATCCAATATTAATACGGCCACAGTTTTTAGGGCTGCGCCAGGTCTAAGGAAAGCAACCCGGGGCTTTGGGATGGGAGGAGGGCTTGAACTCAGCAGGACTGGGGAACAGGTCAAGCCAATGCCTTGAGCCAAGTGTCATGAGCTCCCTTACCTCGCCAGACCGCTGGTCCCAGGAAGACATGCTAACTTTGCTGGAATGCATGAAGAACAACCTTCCATCCAATGACAGCTCCAAGTTCAAAACCACGGAGTCACATATGGACTGGGAAAAAGTTGCATTTAAAGATTTTTCAGGAGATATGTGCAAGCTCAAATGGGTGGAGATTTCTAATGAGGTAACTGATTCCTACTTTTTGACACATATACATCTATATATGTCTTTGTCTCTTTTTTTTTCCTTCTTTATCATCAGAGAAAATGGGGAAAGCATAAGATGTTTGCATATTTATTTGTCAGCTCTGATTTATACTTTATGGGATGAAATGGCATGGGCCATAGTGTTCACAATTTACTACAGTCTTACTAGGTGGCCTTGAATACTTAACCGTCAATAGACTTCTGTGACCCAAACCAGTCCAAGGGATTGAATGAGGTATAGTCGTAGAAGCTGTATTGAAGTCAGTCGGTCCTGTGTGACTGTCCTTAGGTATACTCTTAACTGTCTGGACCTCTGCAGTAGGCATGAAATAGCACCTCTGGGTCAGAGGCTGTTGGTTTGTCTCCGTCAGTGAACTCAGTCTGTTGAGGAGTAGCAATAACATTGAACACACTATGGAGTGGTATTTCCCAAATTCCTTTCTCTCCATTTCCTTGTTCCTTCAGGTGAGGAAGTTCCGTACGTTGACAGAATTGATCCTTGATGCTCAGGAACATGTTAAAAATCCTTACAAAGGCAAAAAACTCAAGGTGAGTTACCAGGAGAAGAATCCCAGGTGTCTGGGTATAAAGAATGGATGGTATCTAACCTCAGTTTCCTTTGTCCCAGAAACACCCAGATTTCCCAAAGAAGCCTCTCACCCCTTATTTCCGCTTCTTCATGGAGAAACGGGCCAAGTATGCAAAACTCCACCCTGAGATGAGCAACCTGGACCTGACGAAGATTCTGTCTAAGAAATACAAGGAGCTTCCAGAGAAGAAGAAGGTGGGGGGAGGGGGGGTCAGATGGGGAGGGCAGAGATGCTTTCAGGTGGGAGCAGCTGGTTTGTGTAGGTCAGTGGGGTAGGCGTAGGCCTTAGACAAAGGGACTCAATCAACATCAGGGCTATGGACGGGTAATGCAGCAGTGTTCTCTCCCCCTCCTAGGCCCACACAAGTTCAGACAGGCCCCATTGGAGGGGAAGACCCAGAGGACGTTCACATTGATCTTGTACCCATAGCCATTGGTGCTGTGGTTTGAACAGCACACTCAAGCATCCTCCTTGGCAATCTGTGCGGTAGTCTACCTACCGTCATACTTGAGCATACAGGAGGCCTCAGGGAAGGGGATTGATTGGTTGTCCTGATCTTTGGAGTGAGCCAGAAATTGGGGCAGAGGAGGGCTGAGTACCTTGGGTATTACCACTAATGATGCTAGAGCACCTTTGAATTTGGGAACCTCTGACTCCCTCCAGTGTCTTCCTTCCGTATTTAGATAAGTGAGCTTGCTTAGGTATGTACAAGGGCACACATCTTTCTTCCTTGCTTCAGGCTGTTCCCTACAGAAATGGACCTCTGATTAGATTAGCAGGGATACTTCAGGGATAGAAGTTGTCCAAACCTCCTGGGCAAAGGTGAATAAAAAGCCAAAGACAGCTCAGGTTCCCTGGAAGGCAGAAAGCAAAGCACAGGAGGAGAGCTCATCACAAACAGATCAGATGTGATGAGAGGAGAGGATGGGTCATGAGCCGTGGGACCTCAGTGACGGGACAACGAGGTGTAAGAATACACAATGGCAGGCAAAGAACAGAGAGTTTGTATGTAGCAGGCCCCCCGTGGCACCAGCCAACATACTGAGGAGCCATGTTTTCTGCATGCTCGGGCTGAATGCTCAGACACCCTTGTTGCTGAGTTCAAAAATGAATAGGCTTGGTTGGGTAAAAGCAGCTGTCCAGCTCATACCCAAGCCAAGAAGTAGCAAGAAGTGCCAGAGGTGCCATTGACCTTGGGTGAGGACTGGAGGACTATGCACACCACCAAACCCCCAAGGGGGAGGGGCTAAGCAACAGAATCAGGGAGGTTCAGAGAAACTGGAAAAACATTGGCATGGGCATTCTTATTTGAGCCTTCCTACTGCCTCTTGCCAATTGACTGTGGAAGGGACTTCAGGTAAGTCACGTCACTGCTCTCTCCTGATTTGGGGTATAGAGGGTGAGCCAGAACCTGACATGCCTTTTAGTTTCAAAATTTTGTCTGAGGAGGACTGAGATTGCCTGGAGGTGGCTAAGCTGTTTCTGGCTTTCTGGGAAGTGTGGGGGGAAGGAGCTGCCTCCTTAAACCTGGATGCCTCTTCTAAGGAGGGGTCCTGTTGGCTGGGAGCCTCTGGTCCCTTGCAGTGCTAATGTGACCCTGTAGAACAGAGGGAGGAAGGAAGGACAAAACGTCTGTTATATGGGAGCCAGGATTTAAGACACCAGAGGAGAGGTGGAAAAGGAGGGTTATAGGGGAGCCTGTGGGGGGGTGCCAAGAGCTAGAGGAGGGGTCAGAGGCAGGGGGGATTGAAGACCAGGAATATGAGGAATGCTGGAGACCTCAAGCTGATGGAGGAGGAAGAAACTCTAAATTGAGGACACTGGGATGTGATTCACATTGCAAGAATTCATTTGGTGCCATTAACACTATCCGATCCTGCCTTAGTAGAATTTAGCCTCCCTAGTGTTAGCCTAGCCGCATTGAAGGACAGACCAGGGTCAGCTGCCTCAGAGGGTGAGAAGAGCAGCCCCAGCATGAGCTCCCCAACCTGGGGAGTTCTGTGGTGTCAGAGAAAGGGGTGGGTAGTCCCCACCTGCTACTGTCTACCCAGTAGGTGATGCCATGTCCCTCGGTTCTGGGACATTTTGTCTTAAAAGAAGAAAATTGGGTATGGAAGACCCCTTAAATCCCATTGTCTGGTTATTAGTTACCAGGTCTAGTGTGAGTTCAGCTCGCCGAGGCCAGAGACTTACCCAAAATATGGCAGACAGAGGGTGGCTTTTCTAGCTCTGGGTGAAATAGCCCTTGGGTCCTGGATGACCCCATCCCCTCCTCCCCTCAGATGAAATATATTCAGGACTTCCAGAGGGAGAAACAGGAGTTCGAACGAAACCTGGCCCGATTCAGGTAAGGCAGAGGAGGGCCATGGGGCGCTGGGTGTGGTAGGATGAACTGATACTGGCTGGAGACTAGAACCACCGTCCAGGAAACCTGGAAGTCTTGTGTAGACTGTTAGTGCAGGTTCAAGGGCAAGGACAGGCAGCCAGTCACCGACGTCCACCAAGCTCCAGCAGGAGCCCTAGAAAGGCTTGGGTTGGACAGCTAGCTGGGGTCTGCCTTAGCAGTGCCCCTGCTGACCCTTGCTCTGGTCCCCTGGCTAGAGAGGATCACCCTGACCTTATCCAGAATGCTAAGAAGTCGGACATCCCTGAGAAGCCCAAAACTCCCCAGCAACTGTGGTATACCCACGAGAAGAAGGTGTATCTCAAAGTGCGGCCGGATGTGAGTGTCTGGCCGAAGGGTAGGGGTGGAGGGCACACGGCGGTGGCAAGGGGAGAGCCGCGCCGGGTGGCTGGGTACGGTGCAGGGGAGCAGGAGAGGAGGGCCCTCCCCAGGGGGGGTTGCATGGACAGGGCCTGGGCCAGCTGGCGTGTGAATGAGTGTGCGTGTGAGCCTGTCCCTTGCACGAAGGTGGATCCCCGCCTCTCCACCTTACTTACCCTCCTGGCCTGCGGTGGACACTCGTGTGACCTCCTGTGGCCCGAGGGGGCGGGGCCTCTGTGCCCCTCACCCCCCTCCCCTGCCCCTGGCTGCCTGTGTGTGTCTGACGGCTTTTGGTTTGCAGGCCACTACGAAGGAGGTGAAGGACTCCCTGGGGAAGCAGTGGTCTCAGCTCTCGGACAAAAAGAGGCTGAAATGGATTCATAAGGCCCTGGAGCAGCGGAAGGAGTACGAGGTTAGGCTTCCGCTGCGCTCCTCCCCATCCGGCTCTTCACGAGCCTCTGCCCTCAGACTTGTGCCACCGCATTCCGCGGGTGGCAGTCACTCCCTGACCCTCTACTGAGGGAGGGGCCCTCTGGGGCCCCTCACCTCTGCCCCTACCATCTCACAACCCCCACCCCATGGAGAGATCTCAGGCTAGGGCAGAGCAGGGCACCGTACTGCAGATGACACAGACGCACAGCCATACGCGGCCATCCCCAGCTTTGCTCCCTGCCTCCCTTCCCCAGCGGCTCTCCCCCTTATGGCGTCCCAGCTAACCCCACACCCCGTTACCCTCCACTCCCCTACCTCTCGCTCTGCAGGAGATCATGCGTGATTATATTCAGAAGCACCCCGAGCTAAACATCAGCGAGGAAGGCATCACCAAATCAACCCTCACCAAGGCCGAGCGACAGCTTAAAGACAAGTTTGATGGGCGACCCACCAAGCCACCTCCGTGAGCGCTGCCCGGGATGGGCGGGCTGGCTAGTGGGCAGCCCGGAAGTTGGGCCGCTAGGAAGGCTGTTGCCCGGGCCCTTGCTCATGGGCGTGCCTTCTTTTGGATTAAATAGGAACAGCTACTCCTTGTACTGTGCGGAGCTCATGGCCAACATGAAGGATGTGCCCAGCACAGAGCGCATGGTGCTGTGCAGCCAGCAGTGGAAGCTGCTTTCTCAGAAGGAAAAGGATGCCTACCACAAGAAATGCGACCAGGTACCACCCTGATCCTTGGGTCCTGTCGTGGGGTTTGTTCCAAGCATGAGGTTTGCCCCAGCCAGGCCATTATTTATTGATTACATGTGCCTTGGCCACCTGCTTCTAACTTGTTTGGTGTGTCACATCTGTGTCTTAACGTACAGCTCTGGCCTTTTGTCTGCCATCTTCAGTTGGGAGAGAAGGTTCCACCCAGTCCCTAGGGGCCCACTGAGGGTTACTGCCCCAGAGTATTGAAGACTGTCCCCAACTGACTGTTTCCTTACTTTCTAGAAAAAGAAAGACTATGAGGTGGAGCTGCTGCGGTTCCTCGAGGTGAGTAGCGTGGTAGAGGGGGCGAGTCTGGCAGGCAGCCTTGAGTCTGAGCCTGCCTGCTGCAGCCCCGTGCCCTCCTTCCTGCTCAGAGCTTGCCAGAGGAGGAGCAACAGCGAGTCCTGGGGGAGGAAAAGATGTTGAACATCAATAAGAAGCAGACCACCAGTCCAGCTTCCAAGAAGCCTTCTCAGGAAGGTGGCAAGGTGTGTGCCACACATGACAGCCACACTGAGTGAGCCGTCCATGCTAGGGTAATGGTAACTATACATCAGAGCCTCTCCATTCCTCCTCTAGGGTGGCTCTGAAAAGCCCAAACGGCCTGTGTCTGCCATGTTCATCTTCTCAGAGGAGAAACGACGGCAGCTGCAGGAGGAGCGGCCTGAGCTCTCAGAGAGCGAGCTGACCCGCCTGCTGGCTCGAATGTGGAACGACTTGTCCGAGAAGAAGAAGGTCGGGCCTTGGAGAGTCTGGCACCAGTCTCCCCTAGGGGCCACTTCCGCGCCCAGTGTGCATCACACTTGTGCCCGGGAGCCGGAAGGCGGGAAGCTGTCTGCTGGGCTGGTAGTCCCCATGGGTGGGGCGGAGTCTGCGGGATATCAGCGCTGCCCGTGGCCCCCGCCGGCCACGCCTTCCTTAGCCCAGCCTACTGCAGCTGCTTGGTAGGCTTAGCGCGCCCCCTAGGGGTGGTTACGCATGCTGACTTCAGGTGCGTTCCTGTAGGCTAAATATAAGGCCCGGGAAGCTGCTCTGAAGGCACAGTCAGAGAGGAAGCCCGGTGGGGAGCGCGAAGATCGGGGCAAGCTGCCTGAGTCACCCAAGAGAGCCGAGGAAATCTGGCAGCAGAGTGTCATTGGAGACTATCTGGCCCGCTTCAAGGTAGCCGGGAGTGTGGAAGGATTGCTGTGTAGCCTTCAGCAGCAACAGGACTCCTCCCTCCAACAGCTGATGCCCTTTCATTTGTACCTTAGAATGACCGGGTGAAAGCCTTGAAAGCCATGGAGATGACTTGGAACAACATGGAGAAGAAGGAGAAACTAATGTGGATTAAGAAGGCAGCAGAAGATCAAAAACGATACGAGGTGAAGGGCTGAACGACTTGTCTCTACGTAAATCAGTGGGTGCTGAGCCAGAGGTGCCAGCTTTGGTTGGGACCTTAGCCGGTCTTTCCCTTCAGTTTGTCATAGTGCCTTGACTAGGTGAGAGGTTCTTAGGGGGCGTATGTTCAATTTAGGAAGCTTTTGAAATGGTCCTTTTGGTGTGTTAACTTAGAGGTAGTTGGCTTCAGAGAATCTAGTTATGGATCCCACTTCAGCCATCAACTCTAGGTCTTTCTGCCTTAATCTCTCAAGTGTTGGATTACAAGTTCCATTCCAGACAGTTTCTCCCCTTTCTGGCAGAAAAAGCCAGCAGTCAGATGATGGTGGTGCAGGCCTTTAATCCCAGTACTTGGGAGGCAGGAGGATTTCTCAGTTCAAGGCCATCGTGGTCTACAGAGTGAGTTCCAGGACAGCTAGGGCTGTTACACAGAGAGACCCTGTCTCAAAAAACTGGGGGGGGGGGGGGCAGCAAAGACTTGATGCCAATGGAAGGAGGGATGTGAGTGTGAATGTGACCTTCCCACGTCTCTCCACAGAGAGAGCTAAGTGAGATGCGGGCCCCTCCAGCTGCTACAAACTCTTCCAAGAAGATGAAGTTTCAGGGGGAACCCAAGAAACCTCCCATGTGAGCCTGGAGCCTGTCCTAGGCTGGGGAAGGGGCTGGAAGGTGGTTTGCTTGAGACCCTGACCGTACCTGTGGCACCCCACCCTGCAGGAATGGTTACCAGAAGTTCTCCCAGGAACTGCTGTCCAATGGGGAGCTGAATCACCTGCCGCTGAAGGAGCGCATGGTAGAGATTGGCAGCCGCTGGCAGCGCATCTCACAGAGCCAGAAGGAACACTATAAAAAGCTGGCTGAAGAGCAGCAGAAGCAATATAAGGTGCACCTGGACCTCTGGGTCAAGGTAAGCTAGAGCATCATGCTAGCTGGTCCTCATTCATGGTTCCTTGGGTGACTCAGAGGGACCTCAGGACAGTGTTCACTGGCACCTTTAAATTAAGGGAGCCAAGGTATTAAAAATTTTGCCAAGGTTACATAGTTGTAGAAAATTTAAAGCAGCTGTATTTTCTTCCTTCCAGCCATGACTAATGACTAGTGGGCTTGTAGGCTCTGACCAGGCTGTCGGTCACTGTTTCTCCACTGTTCAATCAAAATCACTGTTTGATTGAACATTCAGATCAGTACAGTAAGAAGAATTGCCTGTCACTCAGATAGGTTGACCGAAGACCCAGAGAGATGGTGGGAATTGAGTGTTCTAGAATTTTGTCATTCTCCATTTCCTCAACGGCTCAAAGACATGGGGTCCAAGTTGGGTGGGCACTAGGCCTCGTAAGGTTTTGGAGCTGTGGAGATCCTGAGTGTGGAGCTATGATTTGGACACAGTAGTTGGGGGATTGGTATGAAAACTAGCTGTCGGTTCAGATGCCTCAGAAAAAGGTGCTTGTGGTAGAATCCGAATTGTATCCTGAGCCCCTAAGAGTTCTCACAAGGACCTGAGGAGGAGGAGGAGGCTGAGGTAAGGGGGTGATGATGTACATGAATGCTCTGCCCCGTGGACGTTGGCACGTGTAGTATGGGGTACGCTCTGACTCCCAGCCCTTCTCTCCAGAGCCTGTCTCCCCAGGACCGCGCAGCATACAAAGAATACATCTCCAATGTGAGTGAGCGAGCTCAGGGCAGTGGGTGGTGGGGGAGGCTGAAAGAGCCAGAACTCACCCTTCTTATTCCCATCCTGTCTGGTAGAAACGTAAGAACATGACTAAGCTTCGGGGCCCGAATCCTAAGTCTAGCAGGACCACCCTGCAGTCTAAGTCGGTAAGGAGCCCCTCTGAGATGGGTGGCTGTCTGTAGGGCAAGTGCTGGTGAAGTGGATAGCATCCAGCCACTGATGTATCTCCACAACTCTCCAGGAGTCTGAAGAGGATGATGATGAGGAAGATGAGGATGACGATGAGGAAGAAGAAGAAGATGATGATGAGAACGGGGACTCCTCCGAGGATGGCGGGGACTCTTCGGAGTCTAGCAGCGAGGATGAGAGCGAGGATGGGGATGAGGTGGGTAGACAGAGCTCCCGCGATGGTGGGAGGATTGTGGGCCGGATGAGGGCCGCCGAGTGACTGCAGGTTCTTTATTCTCCCAGAATGAGGATGATGATGAGGACGAGGATGATGATGAGGATGACGATGAAGATGAAGACAATGAGTCTGAAGGTAGCAGCTCCAGCTCTTCCTCTTCAGGGGACTCCTCAGACTCTGACTCCAACTGAGGCTCAGCCCCACTCTGGGAAGGCAGACAAGGAGAGCCACTGCAGTGCTCCCCTCCAGCTGACCACCTTATCCCCCCATGTTCTGTCCTCTGCTCCCTCAGCGTCCCCCACTTTCTTTCTTTCTTTCTTCCTTTTTTTTTTTTTTTAAAAAAAAAAAAAAAAAAAAATCAGTGGGGGTAGGAGGCTGCATGAGCCGAGGCTAGGACTCTGCAGTCTGGAGCCGTGAGCTCCAGGGGTTCTCCAGGGACAGCAACCATCAGACTGAGCCAGCGCTGGACCGACCCACCCCACCCCTCCTCTGCACTGCAGTTCTGGCATGGACAATGGACCAGGGAGTTTGGGGGTGGGATCATGTCCTAAAGAGTTGGGTGAGGCCTCCACACCTGCAGCCTGCACCAAGGTGGATGTTCAGGAGGGCCCTTTTCTTCCCCAGAGGGGCTTGCTGCCTGGACTCCCACATTGAACTGGAGAGAGAGAAGGGTGCTGCCTTTAAGAAAGCAGGCAGTGTCCCTGTCCCTCTCCACTGCCCCTGCAGGAAGGAGCTGCTGGACCCATTCATGGGGGAGGGGCAGAGTGTTTTTTATATATGTGTATATATTTTTTTTTTAAGCTCTGAGCTGTCAACGAGACGTTTCCTACCGATCTCGGCTGCCGTCTCTGTTGTCATTTCTGGGAATGGGAGGGTTTGGGGTGGGGTGGGTTGAGACTTAAAAATGGTATTGATATGCATAGGATGTGTGTTAGACTGTGTGTGTGTGTGTGTATGTGTGTTTGCGTGTTTGCTTGCTATAGAATGGTTGCACCTATGGATACGGAGATGTTTGTGCAAGCATGTGTGTGTGTGTGTGTGTGAGTGAGTGTGCGCTTGTGTAAGAGAGAACCCACTTCAGTGTTTGTGAATCTGGAAAAAGGATTGGTGAAGGTCTGGGGGATGGTGACCCTGGCAGGAACAAGCCAAGGCTGCCTCTCCCTGTGATCTTCCACTGTGCTGGCTCTCTGGGTCCATTGAGGAGGGCATGGACACAGCCTGATGCTTCCTAAACCAGTTTGCCTCTGCAAAGGCCATGTATCTCTGAGCTGCTGCAGGTCTGTGCTGTCCATCAGGAAAGTGGAAAGGGGCAGACAGTGCTGTGAGCCTTAAAGCTTTCCTCTGGAAAAGGTCTCCTGGCTTATCTGGGGGTATCCCCTGGGCTTCAGGAAATGTCCTGAGATCTTTTTGCCTGTGTCTCTGCCTTCCCCCGTGTCCTCTGGCCACCCCATCTCCTTTGATTTCTCAGGTCTGCTGCCCTTCTCCTGCCTCCACCCCTGTATCTGGGGAAGGGGCTGCAGAAGGTGCTTTCTGCAACTGGCCCTCTAACCCTTGCTAGCAGGTCTGATCCTTCTGGGTTAGTCCCTGGACTCTTCATAAGCCAAGTCACCTTGCCTCGGAGATTCCCACTTTTATTAAGATGGCCAGAGTTTGTTTTATTGATGCTATTGGGGCTTGTGCTACCCCATCTTTTGCCTCTTGAATGAAAGCCAGAGCTAGGGAAGTAGATGCTCCACAGATAGTGTGGAGCTGCTGCCCAACTGCCAGTCCCCCCTGAAGGCAAAGATGTTTGCCTGGACTATGTTGTGAAGATTCCTGAGGAGTGATACCACCCCTCCACATAAACACACTCACTGTTCTTACTCTAAAATTTGGTACCAGGGTTGTAAGTTCCCAAGAGGGCTTGCAAAGATCCCCATCTCTTGTTTAGATGCCCTGGACTATTACACATGAGTGGAATGTTTTCACTTAAAAACAACTTTGAACACAACATGTGTTCCTTCCAATTCAAGTATTGAAAAATTGTTACAGACAGGGTTGTGAGGTGGGGCTTGTTGGTGCTGTCAGAGGTTGTCCAGGGTACATTTTAGCACTGGGGCCCGTCTTCCCCTTTTTCTAATATTTTAAGGAGTATTTTGTAGGTTATAACAACCACCACACTTGAATTTGTACCACGGGAGCAACTTAGACTTGACTGACCCAACATAAGGCCCGCTGTGGAGGTTGTGTTTGCCCTTTTTTGTACAATAAAGTGAAAAACAAAGGTTGGACTTCTGTCTGGTCACTGGAATAAGTGGGTGGTAGGGTTACCAGTAACAGGTTTGACACTAAACCCTTGAAGTCTACTTGTTTGCCCTTTCTGGAATAATTTTCCTTAAAGATTCTAAACCAACTGGCTTCACCTTGTTCCTGAACCTTCTCAATCTGGTGTGTTCTGGGCTTGAGAAATTGGAGAGGAGATAGATGTTCACCCACAGGGCATTGCTTTAGAAAGGAGGTAATTGACCACTGGGGTGGACGTTCACCCAGGTCATGAATAAACCCCGGTAGCTGGTTTAGGGAGAGCTGGGCTTTTAGCCATGATTCACCTAACTTCACCTAGGCTTCTGATGGGGAGCAGCTAGGACTTGCTCTCTGGATTAAGACCTGCCTTCCCTGAACAGGCTTTGGCTGGATTCCTGACAGACATGGGAGAGAGGTATGCATCTATGCAAAAGCCCACTGATGCAACTTCAGTTTCTGTCTGCTCTTCAAAAAGTCTCCACTCATTATTCCCGAGTCTACTCCAGTCATTAGCTTACATGTCATCACTCCAGGGGACATTTGCCTGTATCTTTCCCTCTGGGCTGACTGCTTCTGTTAGCCCCCACTAGTTATTCCTTCCTGGATACTCCTGTGTCTCTTTTATTTGTTTTTTTTTTAATATTTATTTATTTTTATTTTATGTGAATTGGTGTTTTGCCTGCATGTATAACTGTGTAAAGGTGTCAGATCTTGGAATTACAGACAGTTGTGAGCTGCCATGTGGATGCTGGGAATCGAACTCAGGTCCTCGTGAAGAACAGTCAGTGCTCTTAACCACTGAGCCAGCTCTCCAGCCCCTCATGTGTCTCTTTTGAACTCCAAGTTGGCATCCAACCAGGCATGGCAGCGCAAACCTGTAATCTCAGCACTTGGGAGGGCTGAAGCTAGAGAAGAGCCAGCCGTGAGTTCAAAACTAGCCTGTGCTACATAACAAGACTGTCACCCCAAATAGAAGGTGATACCTGCAGGCATGCTTGCTGTGACTTGAGCGTCTCCTCCAAACTCTAGCTGAAACCTAACTGCCAGTCTAACAGAAGTAAAAGGGTGGGACATTTTTACAATTGCATTTATTTAGTATGTGTGTATGTGTGTTCAGAGAACAACTTGCTGGAGTCAGTTCTGTTCCAGTATGTGAGGTCCCAGTGATCACATGGGTGTCATGCTTGGTGGCAGAAACCTTCACCTGCTGAGTCATCTCACTAGCCTCATGAAGTGGAACCTTTAAGAGAATATGATTAAAAGAGTCTGGCCCCCGGAAATGGATTAAGGCATTATGGGAGTTGGGAACCCCATGAAGAGGGTGAGTTTGGCCACATTTCCCCGTGTTGTATGTGCTTGCTTACTCACAGACCCACCATGTTGATGAGAGGTGTGAAAGCTACGCTGCTGTGGTTTATAATTTACCCAGTCTGCAGTACTTGGTGATGGTAGCAGGAAGTCATCTAAGACCTGGTCCTTGTAGACCTTTGGCTACCCAGGCTGAAATCAGGGCAGCAGCCACCCTCTATCTTTTTTTTTTTTTTTTTTTACTTCCATGGTTTTGGGTTTTTTGTTTGTTTGTTTTATTTTACTTTATTTTAGAGACAAGGTTTCTCTGTGTAGTCCTGACTGTCTTGGAACTCACTCTGTAGACTAGGCTGGCCTCAAACTCACAGATCCACCTGCCTTTGACTCTCAAGTGCTGGGATTGAAGGCATGTGTTGTCACCATCTGGCCTTGGCTTCCATGTTTAATCTATCACCTAGACCTGTCTGTTTCCCTTCCTAAACCCACTCCCTAAAATTGTCTGCCTCCTCCACAGGGGCATCCCCTTCTTTTAAGGCCACTACTGTTGCTTACTTTCTGGAAAGAGCTAGAGTTAGTCTTGCTTAGTCTTGTCTCCTGTAATAGACTCTGCACACAGCAGGGAAAACTGTCTTACCACCTGGGCTGGAGAGATGGCTCAGCGGTTAAGAGCACTGACTGTTCTTCCGGAGGACCTGAGTTCAATTCCCAGCATCTACATGGCAGCTAACAACTGTCTGTAATTCCAAGATCTGACACCCTTACACAGTTATACATGCAGGCAAAACACCAATTCACATAAAATAAAAATAAATATTTTTAAAAAACCTGTTTTGAAGCCCATTTTGAGGTTGAATGTAATCTCAGCATTCAGGAGGCTGGGTCAGGAAGATTATCTGGGGTTTGAGGCCAGTGAGGGGCCACTTTGTGAGGTTCAGCCCAACCTGGGATAGAGTAAGACCCTGTCTCAAAAACCCAAATGCACAAATCTAAACTGGAGCCTACCAGAAGTTCAAGTCATCTTAAGTTACATAGTGAATCTGAGACTATCCAGGGCTTCATGGAAAAACTCTGTCTTAAAAATAAATGAATAAGTAGCCTAAAACAACCATATACAACAACAAAACAGATAAACAACAAAAACTGGGTGTAGTGACATGTACCTATCATCCCAAAACCCAAGAGGTTGATGCTGAAACATTACATGTTCTAGGCCAACCTGGGGTACACAGAGAGTACTTGTCTTCAAAACAAACAGACTATTATTGCTTCTGTAGTCTGAAGCAATCTTATTGTGAGGGCTGGGGATATAGACCAGTGGTAGAGTACTCACCTAGTTTCTAACATAAGACTATGGGTTCCATCCCCAGCACCACAAAAGTAAGTATTTTTGAAGATTGGCCTGGTAGCCTTTCTCTGTAATCCCAATACTTGTGAGGTAGAGACAAGAGGATCAGGAAGTGCCGGGTGCTAGTGGCTCAGCTCTTTAATCCCAGCACTCAGGAGGTAGAGGCAGGCAGATATCTGTGAGATTGAGGTTAGCCTGGTCTACAGAGTTAGTTCTAGAACATCAAAGGATACCCAGAGAAACACTGTCTCAAAAAAAAAAAAAAAAAAAATCAGGGGGGCTGGAGAGGTGGCTTAGCGGTTAAGAGCACTGTCTGCTTTTCCAGAGGACCGAGGTTCAATTCCCAGCACCCACATGGCAGCTCACAACTGTCTGTAGTTTCAGTTTCAGGCAAACACCAAGGCAAATAAATAAATAAATAAATAAATAAATAAAAGTATTAAGAAAAAAAAAAGAGTTTGTTAAAAAAAAAATCAGGAATTCAAGGTCACTCTTGGCTACATAGTTTGAAGGCAACTTGAACTACATAAGAACTACAATAATACACTACAATTGTAATGTATTATTATTATTACAGTAATAATAATTTAAATACACAGAGAAAGAGAGAGCTCGCCATGGCTCTTGGCCCCTGAATTCTCTTTTTACTATATTCTTCCTAATTATTCACAATAACCCAGCCAAGTGCTCTCTTTTCTACAACTCAAGTATGTGTACCACTGGATCCTTATACTTTTTTTTTTTTTTAAATCAAGACATGGGTTCTCTGTGTTCCTGGCTGTCCTGGAACGTGCTCTGTAGGCTAGGCTGACCTAGAACTCAGAGATCTAAGTCTGCCTCCCAAGCACTGGGACTAAAGGTGTGCACTTCTTGCTCTCTGCCCAGTATTCTCTTCCCTTGACAATCAACAAGGCTGATTTTTTTCATTTTCCAAGCCCCACTCAAATACCACAGTTGTTGGTTGTTTTTAGTCTTTACTCTTTTTTGGGGGGGGGCGCACCACTAGACTCCCAAATAAATCACACATGGAAACTTATTATTACTTATAAATGTCTGGCCTTAGCTTGGCTTGTTGCTAGCTGGTATTTTCTTAAATTATCCGATCTATCTTTTTGCCTCTGATTTTTTTTCCTTTTCCTACTTCTGTAATCTTACTTTCACTCTCACGCTGTGGCTGGCTGGACATCCTCCTTGTTTCTTTGACCCTTGATCTTCTCCTCCCAGATTTATTTATTTAGCCTGCAGCCCTGTCAATCTTTCCTCCTGCCTCACTATTGGTCATTCAGCTGTTTATTAGACCAATCAGGTATTTTAGACTGGTGAAGTAACACAGCTTCACAGAGTTAAACAAATGCAACATAAAAGAACACAACACATCTTTGCATCATTAAACAAATGTTCCACAGCATAAACGAATGTAACACAAATTAATATTCCACAACATCCACCTCACAAACAACCATTCTTTCCAAAGATCTTCATCTCCTTGCTTGTGTATTTAGCCATCTGTGGTATTTCTCCCCAAGTTCATTCATTACAGTACTCCAGCACTTGAATAATCTTTAGTGCATTT
Organism: Sigmodon hispidus; assembly: GCA_004025045.1. NCBI lineage: Eukaryota > Metazoa > Chordata > Mammalia > Rodentia > Cricetidae > Sigmodon > Sigmodon hispidus. The sequence goes on along the minus strand of PVIH01005181.1, from coordinate 52,050 downwards.
GATATTGAAGAAAAAATGTGATAAGGGTTGGAAGCTTAGACTACAAACCCTGGGGGCAAGGATGGGTCTAATGCTTTTGCTGGCCTCTCTGCCCAAATTCCAGCCATACCAGTCCTCTATGCCTCACAAACAAACAACAATTCTTTCTGCCTAGAATATGTTTTCTGCTATTGTTTAATATCAAGTGTAGTTCTTCAGAATGTTGCCTACTCCTCTTAAAGTCTCATCAGCACCATACCTGACCTTTTTAAAAAAGATTTATTTATTATGTATACAGTACACAGAAGAAGGCACCAGATCTCATTATAGATGGTTGTAAGCCGCCATGTGGTTGCTGGGAATTGAACTCAGGTCCTCTGGAAGAACAGTCAGTGCTCTTAAGCACTGAGCCATCTCTCCAGCCCCTATACCTAACTTTTTTCATTGAGTTCTGGAAATAACTGAGATGCTTATGCATTAGTTGAGTACTTCACCAGCTCAATTCTCTCCCCAGACTCTCTGCCTAGAGTAATCATCACCTCTTGCCTAGTGATTCAGAGCATTGTTTATTTATTTATTAGGTTTTTTAAGACAGGGTTTCTCTGTGTAGCTCTGGCTGTTTTAGAACTTGCTCTGTAGATCAGGCTGGCCTAGGAACTCACAGAGACCTGACACCTTTGCCTCCCCAGTGCTGGGATTAAAAGTGCATTATTGCCACCCCACCCCACATAAGAGTGGTGGCATATGCCTTTAATCCCAGTACTTGAGAGATAGAGGCATGTAGACCTCTGTGAGTTCAAAACCAGCCTATATAATGAGACCTTGTCTCAAACAAAAACAATGAAAGTCTGTTTAATGGGATTGGAGAGGTGGCTTGCTGTTAAGACCACTGACTGCTCTTCCTTAGAACCCACGTTAAAGTCCCAGCACCCACATAGTAGCTCACAACTGTCTGTAATTCCATTTTTAGAGTATCCAATGCCCTCTTCTGGGCTCTGCGGGTATTGCATGCAGGTGGTGCAGACATTCAAGCAAGCAAAGTCTTTCTCCGGGCAGGGTGGGAAGGTGCTTTAACCCTGCTCCCTTTTCTTTCTTAGGAGCCTGTATGCCTTCTCCACACGTGTCTATGTGAGGCTTTGATAGGCAGGCTCTATCAAAACAAAGTCTCTGTGTCTCCCTTGATCCTTATTGTAACCCCAGGGCCTCATACGCAGGCAGAATCAGCTCAGGCCTTAGTATTTATTAACTGTAATGAAATTGAAACCAGGGGCTGGAGGGATGGCTCAGTGGTTAAGAGCACTGGCTGTTCTTCCGGAGGACCTGAGTTCGATTCCAGCATCCACATGGCAGCTAACAACTGTCTGTAATTCCAAGATCTGACACCCTTACACAGCTATATATGTAGGCAAAACACCAATTCACATAAAATAAAAATAAATAAATAAAAAAGAAAGAAACCGAAACCAGGACATGAACCAAAGATCAACACCAAACTGCAACCATGGCCTAGTGCTGAATGTATTGGATGGCCCATGGTATGGAAGTCTGGGGTGAGGATGGCCTCTGTTGGGGATATGAGGAGACATTTAGAGAGACAGGGAAGAACCAGAAGAGTTCTTCTGAATGTGCAAATGCCTCAAGACAAGGATCTTTAGGATGTTATTTTGGTAACAAAAACCAAACACTATTGCGGTGAGGAAAACGGAAAGGGGTTAGGGATGGGTGAAGCCTCAGGTCATCCTCGGGTCATCCTCAAAGCCTGGCTCACTTCTTTGTTTAGATCCAAGTCCATCCATCTTCTGAGAGTCTCCCCTGTTTGGTGCTACAGGATCCCAGTTTCTCTGAAACCAAATTTATCATCCTTCCTTGTCTTCCAGAAAGTTCTTCATGTTGAAGGTGTTCTCAGGCTCTCCCTCCTTCACTCCATACAGCTCAATCAATAGCAAAAGCTTGGTACTTGCTGCCTCTCAAACACCCCAGAATACAGTGATGGCTAATCACAAGTCCGGCTAGATGACATGCACCAGTCTCCTCACTGTCTATGGTTCAAGCCCACAATCTCTTCAGCACATACTTGGTCCTGTCTGATCTAGCCTGCTCACATCCTGTTGCTAACTGACTGCCCCACATATCCCTATGTTCCAACTAGCCAGCCCTTAGCCTGGTCGTTCTTTTCTTCCTCTACTTTTTCTTTTTGAGACAGGATCTTACTATGTAGTGAGACAGAAACTTCACCATGACCAGGGTGATCAGCCTGCCTCTGTCCCCCAGTCCTGAAATGAAAGGCATGTGCCAAACACCTGAATATATTATTTTTGTTTTCAGTAGTGTCCAATCTGATCCATATTCTGATATTTACCATGAAATGCACACAGACCTCATGATCTTTTCTGGAAATTCTCTTACAACCTCTGATGTCTTCTCCTCTAAACCCTGTAAATCTCTTTCTTGTTTATATTTTATTTAACTTTATTCTATCTGCTTTGGTGTGATGGTGTCAGACAGTTGCCAGCTGCCGAATGGTTGCTGGGAATTGAACCTGGAACCTCCTTGGTAAGAGCAGCCAGTGCTCCTAAGCCCGGAACCATCTCTCCAGTCCCAATGTCTTTCCTTTTTTACCACATTATTTTTCTTTTTTTTTTTTAAATAATTTTTTGATGATTTTTTTCCTCTTTCCTTCTTTTAAACTTTATTTATTTATTTATTTATTTGCCTTGGTGTTTGCCTGGAACTGGAACTACAGACAGTTGTTAGCTGCCATGTGGGTGCTGGGAATCGAACCCGGTCCTCTGTCCTCTGGAAGAGCAGACGGTGCTCTTAACCGCTGAACCATCTCTCCAACCCCACATTTTTTTTTAAAAAAAAAAAGAAAGAAAATGTAAGTTTGTAATGATGGTGAAGATACTATAAAAATCATTTAAAAATAGAGGGGCGGAAAAAGAAATAACAGCTAGCTTTGGAGAGATAGCTTAGCCTTTAAAGGCTAGGCTCACAACCAAAAGGACAAGCGTTTGGTTTTCGACACCCACACCTACAGCTGCCTCTCCACTTTGGAAGAAAAAAGAAAAAGAAAGATAAGAATAACAGCTAATTGGTGACAGCACAGTACTGCAGTGCCAGCACTCACAAGGCAGAGGCAGGCTACTTAATGAGACCATGTGTCAATGGAGTAAACAACCAAAGAAAACAGCCAGTTAGGATTTACCAGGCACCTAGGATGAGGTAAGTCTCTCTCACACACCGACTTCCATGTTAGCTTCTGTTTTGTTTCTGAGACAGAGTCTTACCACGTAGCCCTGAAAGTATTTATGTAGACCAGGCTGGCTTCATAGAGATCCTCCTGCCTCTGCCTCCGTAGTGTTGTAATAAAAGGTGTGGCAAAACCTATTTGTTAGTTTTCACAGTGCTGTTTGCCTTGCCTAGTCCAACCAGTTAAATTCAGAACTAACTTTGAGATTTAAAGGCATGCACCACCACCGCCAGCCTTTTTTTTTTTTTAAAAAAAAAAACTGCTTCGAAATATCTACCACCCGACCTCCATTAATGTTTGCTGAGACTGAAGAGCCAGTGATGGGTCTCAGAGTATGTGATTTCAGAGTTTGATCTTATCTGAAGCGAGAGGGCTGCCGCACAAGTCCGAAGGCAGCAGAAACGGCCACCGAGAGGTGAGCGCACCACCTTCCGTGGCTGAGCAAAGGACCTTTCCTCCCGAAGTTAAAGAGGCGAGCATGCGGGTAAGCGCACTCACTCCCAGGGGAGCGGCACTTAGTGTAGGCAGAGATTGGCCCGTGCCAAGCAGGCTGGCGGAGAGGTGGAGGGTCAAGCGTGGGCTCCGGAAGCAGGAAAGGGGAGCAGGTGTGGGATCTAAATTAGGATGAGGGCGGGGAGCGCGCTGCGCCCGATCGGAAGGTAGCAGTGCTGGCGCTCGGCAGTGGACCCTCTCCCCTCAACTTTGCTCGTTCGGAGGCCTAGGGTGGGTGTAGTCACCGACCCACCCAGACAGCCGTAGCACGAATTCAGAACAGCCCATTCTAGGGCTTTCCGTCCTGAGCGCCTAACTGCACCCCACTTTAAGCCCATCCTCCTCATACAAGTGACTGCATGCTTCGGGGTCAGAGTGGGGAGCGGCCCGGGAGCAGAGCGGGGAGCCCCGCGGGAAGGGCGGGGGTGCCTGGGCCGGAAGGAGTCCCAGGCTCGGCTGGGAGCCGGCGCTCTCTTTCGACGCCAACCCGTTGCCTCCGCCCCCGAGCCGGCCGGGACGGCACCAGTCTCCGCCCCCGGCGCACCGCGCACCTCACCTTGAACGCTGCCCCACCCACCTCCAGCTTATTGGACGTCCTGGGCAGAAGAGACTCTGCGATTGGTCGGGCTCGGCCACGGAGGCCCCGCCCATGTCCCCGCCCCAGTTCCCGTCTGCCGGTACTTTGGACGGCGGCGTGGCGCCCCTCCTCCCCTCCCGGTCCCCGCCCCCTGGAGCAAATGCTGCCGAGCTGCGGCCGCGGGGCAGATGCACGCGCTCGGGCCCTTCTAGCTAGCGCGAGCGGCCGCTGGGCGCGCGAAAGCGAAAGGAGGAAGAGGAAGGGGGGGCGAGGGCGGGGTGTTGAGGAGGGGCGGGAGGAGGAAGAGGAGGAGGTTGGAGCGCGCCCGCGCCTGGCCTCGCGCCCGCGCCCAGGGAGGGGGGAGAGGGGCGCGCGCGCGCACGCCCGCCCGCTCGCGTCCTCGCTCGCCCGCTCCATCCATCCATCCTCCGGTCGCGGCACGCGCGCGCGCTCCGGGCTCGCGCCGCACCCCCCCGCCCGGGAGAGGCGGGCTGGAGTGGGGGGCGGGGGGAGGGGCGCGCGGACGGCGCGCGGACTGCGCGCGGGCGGGGTGAGGTGAGGAGGAGGAGGAGGAGGAGGAGGAGGCGGCGACGGGACGAGAAGGGAGGGGAAGGGGCCATGGCCGCCCGGTGAGGCGGCGAGGCGGGGGGGCAGCCCGACCCCCCGGCCCCGGCCCCGGGCCCCGGGGAGAGGCGAGGACGGACCGACGGACATGGGGCTCCGGAGCAGCAGCCGCCGCCGCCGCCGTCGCCGGAGGACGCGGCCCTGAGAGGCCGCCGGGCCCCGGCGCGGCCCCCCGGGCGGGGTGAGTAGGGAACGGGGACGGGGGAGGGGCCTGCGGGGGGCGGGGGGCGGGGCTCGAGGCGGGGCTTGGGCCCCCTCCCCCCAGGTCTGGGTCAGCGCCCCTTCCCCTCCCCCCGGGCCGACGCGGAAACGCCCGGCTTTCCCCGGCTTCCCGGCCGGCCCGGGGCCCCCCGGTCTCCCCCTGGCTGGGTCCTCCTTGGGCGGGGCAGGGCCGGCCGGGGAGGGGGCGCGGGGCCTTTGTTAGGGAGCCAGGCCCCAGCCCCCGGGACAATAGAGACACCCTCCCGGACTCCTTTCCCCGGCCGGTCCCGGCTCTAGGCTGGCAGCGACCGAGAGGGGTCGGGACGGGTCCCACTCTGCCTACTCTCTGGGGGTCGGGCTGTCCCGGCCCGCCGCCGGCTTTGGGCGGCTCGGCTCTCCTCCCCCCAGTCGGTATGATGCAGCAGCAGTGCCGCAAGGACGGGAGAAGAGCCGCGGCACGGCCTGCTACCCTTCCCAGTGCCCCCGGCTCATTTGTCAGTCCCCACCCCACTCGAGGCCGGCAGCTTCTTAAACTCGTACCCACCGTTCAGTGGGGCCCCGAACTGTGGGCGCTGTTTCTGAGCCCTACGGTGGGGATTTCTGGACTTTGGGGCTCTTGCAGAGACTTCCGGGCTGGTCCTGAGGGAGGGAGGGTGCGATCTAAAAGAACAGGTAAGGGGAGTGCACACTCCTCCAGTGCTTGCCACGGGCTTCTCCTGTGCTCCTGGGATGGCTGGAAATGCCCTTTGCCTGTAGGCTTCTCTGGGCTCTGGACCTCTCCTAGAGTGGCAGGCTTATTTTAAGTGAAGACAGTGGGGTGAAGGTCTTAGGGCCATTTCTACTTCTGGTAGCAGTACCCCCCCAAGTGGACATCCTGGCTGAAGGCAGAGGTGACTCCGAGAGCCCTTAGGGAAAGGGGGGTTGTCTTGAGGAGTCTGTGCAGTTCTTTGCCACACCCTGTGGGTTTGCTTTGAGGCCTTAGAGTTCCTTCTCCTCCCCTGCTGCATTGCACCATGGGTATCAAAGAGGGGTTTGAGTTTTGGGTACCTGGGATGAGCTGCTGCCTCCTATAGACCCAGAGTCTGATTGGCAGTACAGCTGAGGGCCTGAGCTTAGGCCTGGGAAGGACTAGGCCACCTCTGGCTTTGAGGGCCTGAAAACCATCAGATTTAGTGCTCCGAGGCCTTGGGAGGGAGACTCTCTGATGCCAGGATTAAGCCCTGGGCTTGGAGGTGGGGAGGGGAGGTGGCAGTCTTTGGAGGTGTCTTGGACTCACACCAACACCCCCACCTCCATGTGTGCAGCCCTGTAGCCGCCCGCTGTGCTATGAGCAGTCAGAGCGCCAGCTCCACAAGAGTTTACAAATGAAAATGGAGGAAATGTCTTTGTCTGGCCTGGATAACAGCAAACTAGAGGTGAGGGCTCCCCCACGTGTGCCTCTAGTTCTTTCTCTTGATGTCTCTGCGCCGATACATCTGGCATCTGTGCCAAAGAGGAATTTGGGTGGTCAGCCTTGATCCTTAGAGGGAATAGTCAGCTGAAAAGACCCAAGGATCTGGGAGAAAGAAAGAATTAAAAAAAAAAAAACAAAAACCAAAAGCTAAACAAAACCCAGGTGGGGGAAGTGCCTGAGAAAGCAGCATGCTTGGTCAGGGCCAGGACATTTGATTGGTGAGAGTTGTTTAGCTCCCACCCTTGTGACCATAGATGTTCTCTCCTGGGGCCCAGGCCATCGCTCAGGAGATATATGCGGACCTGGTCGAGGATTCTTGTTTGGGATTCTGCTTTGAGGTACACCGGGCTGTCAAGTGTGGCTACTTCTTCCTGGATGATACGGATCCTGACAGCATGAAGGATTTTGGTGAGCTTTAGGGTGACAGGGGGCTTTAGTTCTACCTGGGGTGGGGGTGGTAGAAGGTTTTCTAGTAACTGCCCTAGATGCAAAGCTTGGAGCTCCTGTGAGCTTCGGCAGAGATGAGTTTGAAGAGGGAAGGCATGGAGCCAGAGGCGAGGGTCCCCTGCCCACTCTGATCGCCACATTTCTCCTGTCCCCAGAGATCGTGGACCAGCCTGGGTTGGACATCTTTGGACAGGTTTTCAACCAGTGGAAGAGCAAGGAGTGTGTTTGTCCTAATTGCAGTCGTAGTATTGCTGCTTCCCGCTTTGCCCCCCACCTGGAGAAGTGCCTGGGAATGGGTCGCAACAGCAGCCGAATCGCCAACCGGCGGTGAGAACTCTTCTCTGCCTGCACCACTGATACACATCTTGTGCAGTCAGTACCGTGATGTAGTTCCATGGGGGCAGGTGGTAGGGTGTAGAGGGTAGGATATACTTGGCCTTCATTTACTTCACTGTAAAATGTGTGCAAATGTGTGATAACCTTGACCCTTTCTCTTCTCAACTCGGGGCAGGATTGCCAATAGCAACAATATGAACAAGTCTGAGAGTGATCAAGAAGACAATGATGACATCAATGACAATGACTGGTCCTATGGCTCAGAGAAGAAAGGTGTTTGGGGCTCTGGGGTAACCTGGGAGAAACTGGGGTGAAGTGGGAAAGCAGGGTTAGAGCATAGATTTGTCATAAACTGTCTTGATGATGGAGGAAGAATATAGTTTTTTGAAAAGCATATAAATGCTGAGACTGGGAACTTAGAAATAACTGTGTTCTTTGTTCTCTTGTCCTCCAGCCAAGAAGAGAAAATCAGACAAGGTGAGAGCCGGGCAAGCTTGGGGGAAGTTTGGGTGAAGGACACATCCCCTCTCTTTGGGCAGGGAGTGCTCAGGTCTTTTTCTCAAGTGTGATGTCACTGGGGGTTCTCTGGGTTTGGAATAAGGGTGGGCAGGGGAGGGACGAAGGGAGGGACGGAGGGAGGGAGGGCAGACAGGCCTCACAGGGGGATAGTATGAGTTTGAGGTTGTTTCTTTGTCAAATCTTTTTTCCTTCCCTGGGTTCTCGGCTCCCCCTTATCATTGCCCTTTCCCCAAAGCTATGGTATCTCCCATTCCAGAACCCTAATTCCCCTCGAAGATCCAAGTCTTTAAAACACAAAAATGGTAAGTGGGGCTAGACCAACAGGGCCACTGCCAGCCGTATATTATCACAGGGCCTGCATGGGGGGGTGCGGGAGGCCAAAAGGGTAGGAGTTGAGGGAGGACCTATGAGCCTTCTGTCACCCCCACTTCCTCTCTGGTTATTTTCAGGGTTCTCTGTCTGTACCTCTGCATCAAACACCCTTCCCCTTCTTTTTTCTTCTTCAGGGGAACTTAGCAACTCCGATCCTTTTAAGGTGAGTAGAAGCTCCCTTTCTCCTTCTCACGGCCCTTGTGAGGTGGCTGGGTTTGGACAAGTGAGGTCAGAACGCTGACATCTGAAAGTGCTCGTATGGGTTCATGCTCACTGGGGGCCCGCCCGTCTCCTTGTCCATATGCCCGAGGGCTGGAAGGAGTCTCGGGAGCAGTACGGAGCAAAGCTCAGAGGGAGCAGCCTCCATTCCCACCCCTTTCCTCTCTGCTGACCTGCAACTCTGCTTCTCTCACAGTATAGCAACTCAACTGGGATCAGCTACGAGACCCTGGGGCCAGAAGAGCTTCGGAGCCTGCTCACCACGGTGTGTAACTGTAGAGGTGGGAGGTCTGACCTGCCTGCCAGGCTGGGCAGTGGGTAGAAGTCAGGACCCTGAAGGGGACAGGAGCCGTAGCTTGTCCTGACAGTAGGCTTCCTGTGACCTGCTCTGGGCTGCTTTCTGCCCGAGCAGTCTGGTGGCCGTGCAGGGTCCCCAACCCCTCCTTTTGGCTTATGTTCTTCTTCCAGCAATGTGGAGTGATTTCTGAACACACCAAGAAGATGTGCACAAGGTGAGCACAGAAGCTACAGAGGGCTGGTCCCATGGGCCTGGGCGGGGAGGACCCCTAGATTGTAGCAGTGGGCCCCATTTCTAACCCTCCTCCATCTAGTAGGCCTTGCCTGTGAGGCCGCTGTCAGGGTTCACCACTGACTCTCTCCTGACTCTCCAGCTTCTGCTCCACCTGAGTTCCCGAAGTCCTTCCCTGCCTTGTCAGGGTCTGATCATTCTGTCCCCACCAGGTCACTACGCTGCCCCCAGCACACGGACGAACAGAGGCGAACCGTACGGATTTATTTCCTTGGGCCCTCGGCGTAAGTGATCTTTCTAGAAGGGTTAGGGTTAGGGTCAGGTTGGTGACCTTTTTCTCTGACATTTTTCTTTGACTCTCTTCCCAGTGTCCTTCCAGAGGTCGAGAGCTCCTTGGATAATGACAGCTTTGACATGACTGACAGCCAGGCCCTCATCAGCAGGCTTCAGTGGGACGGCTCTTCTGATCTCTCCCCTTCTGATTCAGGCTCCTCCAAGACTAGTGAAAATCCAGGATGGGGTCTAGGTATACGATGCCAGTTCATCTCAGGGGCTTTGGGCTCTGGGCAGCTGTTTGTCTTCACAGCTCCTCACCCTTGTGCCCCCTCCTCTGCAGGTACCAACAGCTCTGAATCACGGAAAACCAAGAAAAAGAAATCCCATCTGAGCTTGGTAGGGACTGCCTCCGGCCTGGGCTCCAACAAGAAGAAAAAGCCAAAGCCACCGGCTCCCCCAACGCCCAGCATCTATGATGACATCAACTGACTTGGGTGCAAGGGATAGCCTTTGGCTGAGAGAGCCCTCTCTCCCAACCCCCACCCAGGCAGCACAGCCTGGCATACGGACAGCTGCTGGGGGTTTGGGCTTGGGAAGCTTGGTGGGCCAGGCAGGCAGAGGATCCGGTTATGTGCCCCTGGGGGGTGTCAAGATCCTCTGCAAGGAAGCATGACCCCTCAGTGTGCAGGACTCAGACCTGGACATATTATGCCTTGGACATAAGTTTGGTGGGGAGGTGGTTTTCCTATTTATTCTGTGAGTTACTGGATGTCCAGCTAGGCTGGGAGCCTGGCCTGGGCACTGTGCCAGGGCACTGCCTGCTCCCCACCCCAGGAACTGGACTAAGCCCTGCCAAGGGGCATGGTGGCTACCCTAGCGGCTTCGGTTTGGAAGCCGAGCCCAGAGGGGGCCTCCCCTGGCTGCCCTCAGCAATGTGAATGGGTCCGGTGCTTGGAGCTGAGGGGCAAGGCTGGTGTGTCCTGTCTGTGTGCAGAGTCCTATCAGATGTCCCAAGTCCCCGGGGGTCAGCAGGCAGAGTGCTGTCTGCTGAGGTGGGCGTCCAGAACTGCCTCACAGGGGCGACCCTTTCCCCTCAGTCCCCATGGGCCTCCTTGGCAGCAGGAGCTGTCCTTTGTTGTTGGGTGCCAGTAAAGGGCCTCCAGCCTCTACAGCTTCAAGGAATGGGAAGGGGAGGGGAGGGGAGGAAGAGGGAGCCTGTGTCAGAGTGGCCCCCTGCCCTCCCTGCCCCAGGGCTGTGAGGACAGCCCAGGAGAGAGGGACGGTGCTGCTTTATTTGAAATGTTTCTTACCTCATTCCCTGCCCCAGGAAGGGGCCCAGCCTCACCCTCCTGGGGTGGCCCGTGTTCTCCCTCCCATCCTGCCCCCTCGCCCTGCCCTGCCCTGCCCTGCTGGGGCAGCCTGAGTTCCCAGCTGCTGCTTGCCACCCCTTCACCCTGACCAGCTTCGGTTCCTCCCCGTGCTCCCGCCTCTAAAGCCTGTCCTGTCCCCCTCCTCCCTACCGCTTTTAAGTTATTTATTCTGTACTTGTGGTTTGGGGCTCTGAGGAAAAACCCTAATTTTGTGCCTCTCTCCCTTTGCTAGGAGTAGGGTGGGATGAGAAGGCAGTCTCTGCCCTGGGTTGTCAGCAGAGGTTGGATGGGTGCTGTTGCCCCTCCGTGGGACTGTCCGCCGGGGCACCCATCTACCTGGCTCACATCCTGAAGAGATGTACTGTCCCACCTCCCAAGTAGATGGTAGCAGGCCTTGAACTGAGCTGGAAGACCTGGGGAAGAGCTGGAGTAAGCTGACCGACAGGGATGGGGTTGACCCTGAGCCAAGTCTTCAGGCACTTGCTATACCTGTCCCCTTCTTCCCAGGAGGAGCCACGCCCTCAGTGGGTAGCTAGTAGCCAGGACTGGTGGGACTGATTTGGGTTAGGGACCCTCGAGGGTTAGGGAACAACAAAGTTAGGTTTGCAGTACCCTGTCTGGAACCCCAGTCTTCCCCTGGGGTGCTTCTGATCATGCCTCACGCCTGGTTACAGATTGGTTTTTAACTCAAGCATTGTGATTATTTTTTAAAAAGCCAACCCACTTTGGCAGGAGTTAGAATAAATCCTGGAGCCTGGCTCCTCTGTCCTTGGCCCTCTCTAGCCTTCTCCCTTGAGGGGGAACCTAGAGGGGGAGAGAAGGCTCTTCACCTGCTGATGGTCAGAGGAGGCCAGCCCAGGCACTGTCCCTTCAACAAGTAGCTGCAGCTCAGGCCCACCCATTCTGCTCTCCCACCTCTCCCTTTCTCTCCTCTGGTTGGAGGGAGTAGTTCGGGAACTGGTTTGTCCACAAAAAAACTTCCCTATTGTTCCTTGGCTCACCCTCAGGGCAGAGCCCCCTGCCCAGGCTGGGTAAGAGATGGGCTTAGTCCAGCAGGGATCCCAAGGGAACAAGCCCCTTCCTTCTGGGGAGTACGCCCCCTACCATGTAGTTGAACAGGGGCTAGGAACTCCCCACTCCCTCTAACAGCAGGCTGTGTGGGTTTCGATTCCCATCCTCCCCACCCTGGCTAGGTGTCGTCCACCCTGTATCCTATCATGTGTCTGAGTGTGTGTGGGGGGGTTCTGTACTAATTTCCATGGCCGGTGGCTTTTCCTTCCATGCATCACTCCCCCCCCGCATGCCCAGGGGCCACCCGCCTGGCATTACCGCATGCTGGGGTCATTGGGGGAGGGGGGTGGGGCTCACGCTGTCCTATGGTCTTGAGATTTTTATTTTTGCATATGTAATCCATCCTGTACAGGTAGCTAACTTTGTAAACGCTGTGTATTCCCTCTGCCCCCATGGCTGCTGGTGTAAATAAACTGCATCTCCCATTGGTAGCCGGGCCTACCCACCCTCATTACCATGTTACTGAGGGTAGAGCAGTCACAAAAGAGGCTCCACAGCCACAAAATGCAATTTTATTTAGCCACACTGACCCACCATCTAAGGGCCTGAGGCAGGGCAATCTATGCCCAGAGCTGTCCTTGGAGCTGAACAGGACACTGGATTGAGTCCAGTGCTCTCTGTAGCCTTAGGCCTAGGCTAGCAGCAGCTGTGGGCTGGCCCCTCAATGCTAAGGGGCTTGGCCTTCTGCCCCAGTCTCCTCTGTAACTGAGCTCTAGGCCAGCCATTTAGGGTGGAGAGGAAAAAAAAGAGCAAAGTGCTTTGAAAGAAAGCAAAATACCCTATTCCTGCTACAATGGGTACAGGAAAGAGGTGGTGGCAGCTGGGTGCCTATATGGAGAGCTAGTACAGTCTTCATCCCTGCCTGTGAGTTTAGTTTCAAAAAATCCACACTCACGTAAGGTATGGAAGCAGTACTTACAGCTCCCTGCAGAGGAATGCTGAGGCCATGCTGAACCACCCTGGCAACACAGGGTGAGGGCACAGGGTGTAGACATGCAAGAAATGGAAAGGGCTAGGGCCCAAGCTGAGCTTGACATTTGAACTTTGGGATTCCAGAGAGGAAAGATGATATCCTTGTTTCTGCCTGAGTTGTGCTTGCAGAGATTACTGTACCCTGTGGACATGAAGGGAGGCCACACACCTGCTTCCTGAGTCCCAGGGACAGGGTACCCACCATATCCTTCCCATCCCTCCCTCCCAGGTCCTTGGGCCCAACTCTGGCCAGGAAAGGGGGGGAGGCGGGCCATGAAGGAGGAAGACCATGCCTTTCATTGTCTCCCGGATGTCCTTATCGTCCATACATCCCAAATACTAGGAAGCTAAAGAAGACCGTGACTCCCACCAAGGAGACAGTGGCAGGTGCTGTGAAGAACTGGCGGTAATTGATACGGAAGTACCAGACCACACCCAAGAGCACCACAAACACAGGCACCATGAGGCTGCCCACATTAACACCAAGGCTGGATGGCTCAGTGGCTGAGGGGGTCAAGGAGCCTGAGGGGCCAGAAAGAGCTGGCCCCGGGGGTGAACGGTGGCAGTGAATCACACAGTTGTCGGTGATGTTCAGGGAACTCAGCGTGCGCGCTGGGTCCTGCAGCAGCCGACCCTGGTAGATGAGCTTCATCTGGCTCTCTTGTCCAGGGAAGTATTTGCTACAAGAATGAAAAAAGACTGGATAAGGAATGAGAATATATAGGCCTGGGTCAACAAAGCAGGGCACAGAAAAAACTGATGGGCTGTCTATGGAAGCCTCCCTGGCCGGCCATTAAAACAACTCCAGTGCTCTCAAATCTGCACAAACTTGTTCAGGAAAGCCAATGCTTTAAGTCATAAGCAACGGCTCTCTTTCCAGCCTACTCACCTCTTCAGGGTACCCACAGTGTCCTCTGGCCTGGCCACAGCCAGCTCCTCGGTGTCATTGAGGAACTTGAGCCGAACACTGATGAGGCTGGGGCTGGGAGAAAGGCTTGTGTTATCGTCTAATCCCAGTGGAGTTTCTGGATGGCTGTGCTCTAGGCCTGCTTGTCTTTTAGTCAGGCCTTGGATATCCAGGAGATGTTCAAGGTTGGGCTCCATATCTCCCCTAGCTCCAGGTTCCCCAGTGGACTCTCCCCCACTTTCGCTGGTCTCTTCAGCCTTCTCATCATTGCCCTCTGATGAATGAGGGAGTTCAGTTGGCTCTGGAGTGCCTTGGCTTACCAGCTGATCCACATGCCCCAAGTGGAGAACAGATGTGTCACCTGCTGACACAATGGTACCCAGCAGCTGGTTGTTACTGCTGTCTGCTACGTAGGTAGAGAGCCAGGCGAGGACCAAGGCTAGAATCAGCACCACCACACCTGCCACCACCATCACCTCATTACCCACACCCTCAATGAGGGTGACATCAGAGAGCTCCATGGCCTGGCTGCTGACCGGGTCCACACTGCAGGAACAAAGAGGGGAGAGCATCAGCAGGGCCTGGGAGTTAGAACCGGGTTTTTACTTTGTTTAGATTCTCAGTTGGGCTGGAGAAAAAAACAAAAAAGACAGGAGTTTGTGGTGTTCTGCAGGAAAGGCAGCCAAACTGCCGAATTGTAGACCCTCAATCTCAACCTAAGGACTTACCCTTGGCCTCTATTGGGAAAGTCCAGCTCCCAGATTCTGTTCCCTAAGGAGCATAGGCCACCAGAAAAGCCTCATAAGCTTGTTACCACCTGCTGATTGCTTTACATTTTATTTAAAAAAAATTTTTTTTGATATTTGCAGGATAATGGAGAAAGAATATTTGCTTCTTCCTTTCTTTTCAAGACAAGGTATCTCTGTGTAACCCTGGCTATCCTAGAACTACCACTGTCTAGACCAGGAAAACTTCAAACTCAAGAGCTCTACCGGCCCCTGCCTCCCAAACGCTGGGAATTAAAGACATACGTCACCACTCCTGGCTCCATGTTTCTTTAAGCCTGGAGTTTAAGATTTCTAACACGTGACCAAGCACATATGCCCCCTCGGCAGCCTCCACCATAGCTTCAAAGAATGAAAAGATTTCTTCACAGGCATTGTGATTACATCTCATTCATGGCCACAGACCCATGCATGCACAGCTGTCAAAAGCCAAAATAAATACATTTTGATCTATCAAGCAAAGAATCAGATCAGTTCAAATGGACAAATAGACACATCTGTCTTCTACAAAACTGTTCTGGCAAGTCCTGGGGAGCCACATGGGACAGATAACAGAAACTGCCCTCTTGGGTTATCATGGGCTTGGCTCACAACTGTAAAACCACTGCCCCAGCACATACTCCAGTTATCCAGAACCTGGGAAATGAAGGCAAGTAGGATCTAGGGTTCAAGACAAGGCTCCACTACATTGCAAATTCAAGGTCAGCCCTAGACTACATGAAGGAGCTTCAAAAACAAAACCAAACCACAAAAATGTAGGTTGGAGAATCCTTTCAGAGCTGTCTCTGGGCAGATCCATGTGGTGGTTATCATCATCTAACTATTCTCACAGCACCCATAAAACGTCATTATACCTCTAGCCTGTCCATCTCTTCACTGACTTCTGAATCAAGCATAGTTCTCTATGTACGAAGCTCTAGGTGCAATGCCACAGTAGCTACAAAGAGAATATTTGTAGACGACATTCGATGAGTGTCCACAGCCTTATTTAACAGACTGGCTCTGGAGTCAGGGAAACAAAGATCGTGGACTAGTCCTTCTTGTAGCTACGTTACTTCTAACAACTTTCTCAAAGTCTCAGCACTATCATCAATAAAGTGGGGTTTTAAATGGTACCTACCTCATAAGGTTGTTTTGAAGATGACGTGAAATCATCGAAGCAAAATAATTAAGACTGTTCGATAAACAAATGATAGCAATTATGTTTCACTCCCACAACTAACCCCTGATGGTAAGGTTAATGTCGGGAACCGTAATTTACACAAAAGGTAACTGTGGCAAAGACAGACGGAAACTGAGGGCACAAGGAACTGCTGTGGGCAGGTGCGAGGTAGGACCCCGTGTCTGGCTGCTCCACGGCCTCAGCTTTCTCCTCGGCCTGTGGACGACCCTGAGCGGCGGTGTGGGGTCGTCCCCGCCCCTGCTCTTTCTGAGACGAAGGCTCTGCGCCTGAGAGATGCTATTCCCGTGGCTGTAGAGTCAGTCCATGAGCCCCCAGCCCAAGGGCTTCCGGGTCACGGCCGCAGTGCCCAAGCCCAGCTACCCGGCCCGGTGATGGTTAGGGTCAGGCGGGGTGGGGGGTCACAAACAATCCACACCCCTCCAACTTTGGGGCGGGGCAGAGGAACTGGGGGCGGGGCTTGGGGACGCGGAGAGTCATGGGAAATTAAAGGGGTTTGGGATTGGTAGTGTTCCGGAATGGGAAAGAAGAGCCTCACCTGACAAAGCCAGGATAAATGTTTTGACTTCGCCAGGACAGTCTATGCACACGTCTTTCCGTAGGGGTCGGGGGAGGGGCTGGCAACTCAGGATTCTGTCCAGGATCCGATCTCTTCCGGCTTTTCTCGGAAGCTGTTAACATCGGGACCGGAAGTCCCGCCTCCCCCGCCTTGTACTGATGACGCAACGCTACGTAAGGCGGACTGACGTAAGCATAATCTTTAACTAAAAGGGCCAGGTTGCAGAGCGGCAGGAGGGGCGGAGTCATTGTTGGCGGGATTTCGGACCTCCGGCAGTAAAACCACGCCCAATGGGCGTGGTCCCAGGCCGTCCAGAGGTCAGAGGCGGGGCCAGGAAAGGAGGGGCGGCTCCGGGAGGCGCTTGTGAAAGGGGCGTGGTTTTATGCCTACAGAATTACCCGGGCAAGCTCTGCTGGTCGACACATCGCTAGGTTTTTCCCTCTTTCCGTCCTCTGGCTTCGCTCCGGAACTAATGGGATTCATTACTGCTCATTACTGCTCCGCCAATGCGCACCGTGTTGGGATCCGTAAGGTGTGGTATTTCTGATTTCTAAGAAAATGGTTATTTGAAGAGACAGGCATGAAGACAAGTTCTAGCCTTAAATATTGGAAGATTACTGCCTCATATAGTGGATCTTTGATAAATAAAGCGGGAAAATATTTCAGAGAGATAACCTTGCTTTTATTTACTTCTGTGTTTGTTTTTAAAGATTTATTTATTATGTATACAGTATACAGAAGAGGGTACAAGATGTCATTATAGATGGTTGTGAGCCACCATGTGGTTGCTGGGAACTGAACTCAGGTCCTCTGGAAGAACAGTTGGTGCTCTTAACCTCTGAACCATCTCTCCAGCCCCTACTTCTGCTTTTATGTGTATACTGCGTGCGGTAACTGCTTGCAGAGGCCAGAAGAGGGCACTGGATCCCCTGCAGTTAGGGTTGCCGGAGGTTTAAACCGCCAGTTTTGGATGCTGGGAAGAGAACTCAGATCTGGAGAGAACAGCAATTGCTCAGAAGCGTTGAACCCTCTATCACCCTGGATTAGCTTTGCCCTTTTTTCTGTTAACACTCTATATAGCTGAGCAAAGCTTCACGACCCCTTGGGGTTCCAATGACCCTTTTACAGGGGTTGAATGTCAGATATCCAGCATATCAGATATTTATACTATTCAAAACAGTAAAAAAAATATATAGTTATGAAGTAGCAACGAAAATAATTTTATGATTGGAGGTGATCACAACATGAGGAACTGTATTAAAGGATTGCAGCCTTAGGACAATTGAGAACCATTGTAGCAGAGGAAGAACTTGAACTTCTGATCTTCCTGTCTCTGCCTCCCAAGTGCTGGGGTTTCATGTGTGCACCACCATGAGTTTAACTCAGTGTTTTTGATAGATCTTAACTTGCTGGTCATTTTTTTGTTTGTTTTTGGAGACAGAGTTTCTCTGTGTAGCTCTGGTTGTCCTGGAACTCGCTCTGTAGACCAGACTTTCCTCAAATTCAGAAATCTGCTTGTCTCTGCCTCCCTAGTGCTGAGATTAAAGGCGTGCACCACCACTGCCTGGCTAAAAATGTATTATATTTTATTTGCTGATTGTATATATGTGGGTTTGTGTACCACAGCCAAAGATGGAGAACAGAGGACAGCATGTGGGACTTCATTCTCCCCTTTTACCATGTAGGTCTCTCATAGGGTTTGACTGCTGTGAAGAGACACCAAGACCACAGTAACTTTAGAAAGAGAACATTTAATTGGGGATCCCACTTCAGTTCAAAGGTTTAGGTTATTATCATCAAGGTGGGATGGACGCAGCAGCGTGCAGGCAGATGCGCTGGAGAGGTAGCTGTAGCTGAGTTCTTCAGGCAGCAGGAAGTGACAGTGACAGTGTCAGGCTTGAGCTTCTTCTGAGACCTCAAAGCCCACCCCCAGTGACACACCTCCTCCAAGAAGGTCACACCTCCTAATAGTGCCCCCCCCATGGGCCGATAGGGGGTTCAAACCACCACGGGATGCCAGGGATGGAATTCATGTCATCAGCCTTGTGGCAAGTGCCTTTACCTACTACCCCATCTCACTGGACATCCTTCTTAATCATTTTCCATGACAATGTGGATGTAGATGTGAAGTTTATCTTCCCTAAACTATTAAACTTAGGGATTTAAGTGTTTTTATCCCTTTTTTCCTTCTTCCTTCCTTTTGTTTTTTTTTTTGGAGGCTGGTCTCCATTAGTAGCCCAGGGTGATCTTGAACTCCCACCCGCCTCTCTCAGCCTCAGAACTGTTGGGATTGTAAGCATCAACCACTGTGCCCTGCCTCCTTTTCTGTTTTGTATTTTGAGCCTGGATCTCATGAAGTTGTTTACAGGACTTGAACTCTCTTGGACTCAGGAAGGTTTTAACTTTTCTATGTGCTGAACAGCCTCTGGATAGAGTAGCTAGAATCACATGACTCTGCCAAGCTGCCTGGCTAGAAACGTGTGTGTGTGTGTGTGTGTGTGTGTGTGTGTGTGTGTGTGTGTGTGTGTGTGTGTGTGTGTAGGAGGCCTCAGGAACCTTTCTCAATCACTCTCTCTGCCTTACTTTCTGAAATAAGGTCTCATTGACCTAGAGCTACATGCACAATTAGGCTACCCTACCTGGCCAGCAAGGCCCAGGGCTCCATCTCCCATCACCTCTCCAGCACTGGCATTGGACATACACACATGCAGCTGTGCCTGGCCTTTTTTTAATTTTTAATTTTATTTATTTTGAGACAAGGTTTCTCTAATTCTGGATGTCCTAGAACTTTCTGTGTAGACCAGGCTGGCCTAGAACTCTAGGGAGATCCACCTGCCTCTGCTTCTAGAGTGCTGATATCAAAGCTGTGCACCATCATGCTCTGCTGGTTTTATTATTATTATTATTATTATTATTATTATTAATTAATTAATGTGGGTGCTGAGGATCAAACTAAGACCTCATACTTCTACTTACCAAATAAACCATCTCCTCCTTATCCCTTAGGATAACTACAAATAACTTTCCATCATTTCTCCCTTTACCTGTTTGTGGTGTGGTATTTGTAAACGGAACCTAGGATTTTGGAGGCTGGCTCAAGTGGTTGCTGCTCTCCCGAAGGACCTGAGTGTAATTTTGACACCTGTCTCCAGGGGATCTCATGTGGTTTTCTGGTCTTTGCAGGTATCTCCCAACTTGTGGTGTGCATACATACACACAGGAATTGTAAACAAACAAACCTAGGGCCAACAAAATGACCCAGCAAGGCTCCTGCTTCTGAGCCTTATGACCTGAGTTCAGTCCTCTGGACCCAGAGTGGACAGAGAAAACCAATTCTTGCAAATTCGTCTTCTTATGCAAACACACACACACACACACACATACACACACACACACACACACACACACACACACAAGTAAACAACAACAAAGTAAAACCATCCCTAAACTCCGTTCTTTTAATATTTCATGCTCTTTGTAACTGGGAAATCTTTGCCTATCACAAAATTAATACATATAGTCCAATATATCTTTTCCTTAAGAAAACAAAAGCAACAAATAGGTATTTTGTGATTTAAGGCATGATAGAAGAGACTGGACTGCCTGCTGGAATGGAGCAGAAACTTCAGCATCATGCCCTGGAGCAAGGTCCTGGCTCAGACCAAGGACTGGGAAGCCTTTCTTTTCTCTTAGAACCAGTGTTTCTCAAACTTCCAAATGCTGCAGCCCTTTAATACAGTTTCTCATGTTGTAGTAGTGACTCCCCCCACCCCTCGAAACCATAAAATTGTGTGGTGCGAGCCTTTAATCCCAGAGCTAGGGAGGCAGAGACAGGCAGATCTCTGTGTGTTCAAAGCCTGTCTTGTTTACAAATGGAATTCCAAAACAGCCAGAGCTGTGTGGAGAAACCCTAACCCCCAAATTATTTTCTTTTATATTTCATAATAACTGTAATTTGCTACTGTCATAAATCATAATGCGAATATGTTTTCAATGGTCCTAGGTGACCCCTGTGAAAGAATTGTCCAACCCCTTAAAGGGTCTCAACCCACAGGTTGAAAACCACTGTCTTAGATCTTTGGCTCTGTGGAACTAAAGTAAAACCTCCATCCAGAAACAGGTGGTTTCCCCTCTGCTGCACCAGGGCAAAGGCTGTCTTGTGCCAATGAAAGGTATCCTGAACAGATAGAGTTCCTTAGAGGAACTGGATAGAGGCCCAGGAAGAGGCCCGGGGCTCTGCTGTCTGCTGGGTGATAGCCAGCTGGTGACTGAGACCCCTGCATCCCCAGCAAAAAGGTCAAATAAGCCCCTCTATTCTCTCGGGGTTCTCTCCATGAGGCTCGTGTGTGTGTGTGTGTGTGTGTGTGTGTGTGTGTGTGTGTGTGTGTGTGTGTGTGTGTTTGAGTGTATTTCTGTGTTTCATGTGCATTCAGGAGCCCATCAAGGTCAGCAGAGGGAGAGGGTGTTGGATTCCCTGGACAGCTCTGAGCTGCCTTGTAGGCACTGGGAATAGAACCAGTCACCAGTACTACCTCTTCAAGGCAGAAAAGATGGAAGCCCCAGAAGAGCACAAAGAGGAAAATAAACCTGGATTGATGGGAACTTTAGTTACCTTTAAACCTAACACTATCCAGACATTTGTTCTATGCACAAACTATTTATTTGCATTCATAAAACTGGTTTACCATGAAAAGCCTCCTCCTAAAGGTCACACCTTTTCATCTCTAGGACCAGAAGAAATTAGAGAGGACAGCTTTCTAGCTTTCTCAGCCTCAGAAGACATTCTAGACTGTCTGCCAATTAAGCAACCACAAAACACTTGGGCATCAGCAATGTCTCAGGTATTAGGGCAGGAGTGGAGCACACCTTTAATCCCAGCAAACGATCTCTGTGAGTTCAAGGCCAGCCTGGTCTATGAAGCAGTTCCAGGATAGCTTGGGCTGTTATACAGAGGAACCCTGTCTCAAAAAACAAACCAACCAACACAAAGATTATTTAGTATCCATTCAAGACATGGGTTTCATTAAGAGATAGAGGCATGACTCTGTGGTGGGACACTTAGCATGTACCAAGTCCTGGGATCCATGCCTGGGGCTAGGAGAAAACCAATCACAGCAGCCCTTCTTTTAAATTCTATCCAGAGTCAGGCCCAGAGAAGGCAAAGAAGCATGCTGCGCCCCCCCTCCCGTGCCCCCAAGACCTTGCAAGCTTTGAACTCACAATTCTACTGCTTCAGCCTCCTGAGTACTAGGGTTAGAGATATATGCTATCAAGTTCAACTAAAGGCTGCCACCATGAAAAGGTCTGAGTAAGCCTAGGAGTTGCAAGGGGAGAGCCGAATCTGGGATCAGTTGCTTGCAGCCTGGGTAGATAAAGAGGCCATCTATCTACTGAAGTGTGAGGGTGGTAGGTGGGTGAAAGGTTTCTTTGGGGACACACTGAGAAGGCATAAGATCACCAGCAGGTGGCTTAAATGTCAGTGGAGGGACAAGTTGGTCCTGGAGGGCATGCACCACGCAAAGGGGAGGGGCAGCAGCTGGCTCCCCAGAGCTGGGCTAGAAGCTGCTGGAAGCCAAGGTGACTGGGAGCTCACTGGATTTGCCCCTCCACACACAGCAGCAGGTAGTCTTTGAGCGCTGGGGGCAGTGGGAGCTGGGTGGCCGCCTGCCTACAGTCACTACCCAACTGAGCACGGACAGCCAGGCGGGCCAGGTGCTGGAGCCTTCTTGGCTGGTTTTCCATGCTTCGGGCTGAGCTGTAGAAGGCTTCATGTTCCTAGGCCAGAAGGAAGGAAGAGAGGATCAGATGATTCGATACCCCTGATTTTGATAACCCAGCGAGTGCCATGGTACTAGGGACAGTATTTCAGTCGTGTCTGTGGTCACTCCCACCCCAGACATGCTGGTAGAATTCCCACCAAGTCAGAGCTGACTGATGGGTGTCAGCAAAGTGGGGGGCAGTATGGGAGATAAAAGATCTGTCTGGGCTGCCTGGCATCCAGGGGTTTCATTGCCCACCTTCTTCTGCCCAGGGTCTCTCTTCCCTCTTTGAAGCTGGTCTTGAAGCTTAAAAAGAGGGGCCTCTGACCTCTCTAGCCCACTAGGGAAAAGCTTGGGTGGGCCTCGGGGTGGGCATACCTGCCACAGTTCCGGGAGCACTGCCTCCACCCAGGTGTCACAGGAGGGAACACATGGATAGGCGTTAAGCAGGACTTCCAAGGCCCGAGGAAAGTTAGCACAGTGCTTAAGCATCTGGGAATCAAAACAAGGGCCTAGGCATTCCATGTTGCCCCAACTAAGGCAAGCCCAAGGCTGGCTAACAGAAATTGCCACACACCCCCTCATGTTTCCTATACCTCAGCTTGCCCCATCCACACATGCCCCCCAAGCTCCCGGCCCAGATTTCCTTGATTCTCTCTTCCTTTGGACACCCTATCCCCTCTGCCAAGATGGGGGTAGGCCTCTAGTCACTGAGGGAGGCTTTTGATTTCCTAGACCCCTTCAGTCAGGGAAGTTCTGTTCCAGCTCCCCTTTCAGGTGGCACCTCTTTCCTAGGCCCTCCCAGGGCACCGCACCGCACCTCAGGGGGAATCGGCTGGGCTCCGTAGTTCAGCAGCGCTGCAAACAGGACCTCGGGCTCCCAGTTGGGGGCATCCTGTACTGCCTGCAGCGCACAGTCCATGGGTGTGTGGCCTGCCCCATTGGTGACTCCAACGCTGGCTCCGTGGCGAAGCAGCAGCTCTGCCAGGCCTCCACAGCCATTAGCACAGGCGTTGTGCAGTGGCGTGTGGCGCTTGCGACCAGCAGCCCGGGGATCAGCCCCGGCTTCCAAGAGCTGCCGGGCTGCGGCCTCGTGGTGTCGGCAGCTACCTGGCCCCTCTGCTCCAGCGCACGCTGCATTCAGTGCAGTCTCGCCCTGGCTGGTGCGCAGACTCACATCTGCACCATTCTCCAGGTAAAGAGCCACGTGCTGCTCTAGACCACGAGCTGCGGCCACATGCAGGGGTGTGACTTCACTCTCCTGTGATGCCACATTCACAGATGCTCCAGCCTCTAGCAGCAACTTGGCACACCTAAGGACAGAGTGCAAGGACTGGGCAAATCCTGAGGATCCTAAGGTCTACCATCACCACCCAAATCCTCCCCACACCTCTGCCTGATGGTCTGCTCTGGTGTCCCTATCTGATCACAGAAACTCCATTACAGTCACCAGGGTTATGGGGCCAATAGGAGCTGCCAGAAATATCTTCAATTTTCAGATGAAAAAGTTAAACCCAAAACGGTCTAAAGCAGCAGCCAAGAGCACACAAATGGCATTAATGGATGTGGCAGAATCTAGAGAGTCCACTCTGAACTGAGCTGATTTACATATTTTCTGCTAGGCAGGCGATTGCTGAGCCGAACCCACTTCCGACAGTGTCAGACTTACCACAATGCCCAGCTTCTGTGGAGCCAGGGATCAAGGCCAAAGCTCCATGCATGTCTGTAGGCAAGCACTCTACCAACTGAGCCACAAGCCAAGCTCTTTATCTAACGTTTGATAGGGCAAGATTTGGAAAAACACCCCTATGTACACTATGCCATATGGAATAATAAAGTATGTTAGCAAAAATAGATGACTACTCTTCCCAAACAAGTTATGTCTACTCAGTCCAGGAAAGCATTTGGGGACTTTCCTACCCTCCCCTCCCTTAAAGAAAACAAGCAAAATGAAACAAAACATCTTAGAAGGAACCTGTTTCAGTCTCTGGATTCCTGGAAAAATTATAGGCCAGCACACCATGAAAGCAAATGTGCTGTTACTTACTGTGGTGACAGAACATGAGCTGAACTAAATTGCCAATGAAACAACACCAATGGTAATTTAGTTTTGGTTGTGAGCCTAGCCTTTACACGGCTGGGCCATCTCTCCAGCGCAACCGATGGTAATTTACAATGGAGAGGCACAATCACAGCTGCATGGGCAGATCCTGTTAGTTAAACCGTAACAAGAGATCCTTCCCCTACATACAATACAGATAGGGACACAAGTGCTCTGTGGCCAAGAACTAAGTAACAAACTACTGCGTTTAATTTGCAGTAAATTCTAATTGTTGGCATATTTTGTCTTTTAATACTAAACGTAAGAAGCACTTAAAAAAGCTCATTCTGGGGGCTGGAGAAATGGCTCAGCGGTTAAGAGCACCATCTGCTCTTCCAGAGTACCCGGGTTCTATTCCCAGCACCCACATGGCAGCTAACAACTGTCTGTAGTTTCAGTTCCAGGCAAATAAATAAAAGTTTAAGGAAACAACCGTTTTCTTTATATTCAAAAGCACAAACTCAGTGGGAAAATGCTTGTGTGCAGTGACCTGGAGTTCAGTGTGTCCTAAGAACCAGAGAAAGGGCTGCTAATATTTGTTTATCGAGACAGTCTCACTATGCAGCTTGAGATGGCCAGGTAACAGCTATGAAGGCCAGACTGGCAATCCTCCTGCCTCAGCCTCCTGAGTAGGGCTAGCAAATTTAGATCACTTTGAGGTCTCTTATTGATCTACAGCTCGTGGAGATAGGTCTCTAGCTATTGGCTGTCAGTGTCTTGAGTCCTTACCTCCCAGCTAAATTTGTTGAGCTGATGTGGGAAAGGATACATACCACCATGCAGGGAGGCCGAGACACTTGGGAAAAGTGAAGGAACACAGGGTTTGGTGGCTCACACTTGTCATCCCAGGGTTACAAGAATGCCCAAGCCTGGTGGTGGCAGCAGATCTCTGTGAATTGGCCAGTCTGGTCTACAGGGCTCGTTCTAGCCAGGGCTACACAAAAAAATCCTATCAAAAAACAGACTAGTCCAAGAAGATCACTCAAGAGTTTGAGGCCAGCCTGGGCTACACAGTGAGACCCTGATGCCCATAAGTAAACAACAGCAGAAGGCTTAGGGGTATAACACAGGTGCTGGCCCAGCATGTCCAAAGCCCTGATTTTGATTTCTGAGTCTGGTGTTACATGTTTGTAATCCCAGCATGTAGGAGGGAGAGTTAGGCCATCCTCCTCCAAACCAAAACTAAATTAAAAAAAAAAATTAAGTGGAGAGCCAGGCAAAGTGGTACATACCTGTAATCTGAGCACCGACGAGGCAGAGGCAGGTGGATCACTAAAACTTCAAGGTCAGTCTGGCATAAATAGTGTGTCCCAGGCAAGCCAAGTACATAGAGAAAGATTTTGTCAAAGGCAAATACAAAACCAGTTTTAAAAATTAAATAAATGGAGAAAGCGAGCTTAGCCTAGTGGTGTACACTTGTAATACCAATCAAAACTCAGGAGGCAGAGGCAGGGGTCATTAGTTCGAGGCCAGCCTCAGCAGCATAGAGAGGTTCTGTGTCAAAGTAGAAGGAAAGCCAGACACAATGATATAACTCTATCTCCAGGAGACTGGACACGCTACTCTATCCTCTGCAGGCACCTGTACACATGTGCACATACATACACATATACACACAAATAAGATAACGAGGAGGCCTCTATCTCTGTGTGAAAACATAAAGACATGAGGTGCTTTATACACAATAAAGCCTTATCAAGTCATCCTTGTCCCTAGACAGGTGAGCGGGACACAGACACAAAACATCCCAGGCCATGGGCACCTACTGCAAGGACTCAGGAACTGTGCAGAGGTGCAAGGGGGTCATGCCCTCCTCAGACAGCACATTAGCCTTGGCACCAAATGTGAGCAGCAGCCGAACACAGTCGGGCTGGGCTTGGGCACAGGCCTCATGCAAAGCAGCACGACCTCCAATCCGGGCATCGAGATCAGCCCCCTGCAGGATAAGGTGCCGGGCACAGTCTGTGTAGCCTCTAGCCACAGTGATGGTGAGAGGTGCTGTCTGCTTGGTCTTTGGAGTCAGCACCCAGAAGCCTAAGGAGAAGAGGCAGTATTGTAAGACTTTCAATAGGAGAGAAGGATGGAGAAGCTGTCTATGGCCAACAGTGGATGCTGGTCTTCCCTGGGTATCGCTTATGGAGCATCAACAGCCATGTTGGACCTGTGGCTAGGGGTTCACTCAAGTCCTGAGCTGGGAGTACACACTGGAAGAGCCTTTTTAAATACTTTGTCAGTCTATAACAAAACACTACACTCCCCAGCACTGGAAAACAAGGCAGAAAATATCACGTAGTACGTGTCATAGAAAAGTTCTCTTCAACCCCAAAGGTGGAAGAGAGGAAATGAGCAAATCCTGGTAGGAACCTGAGGGTCTTTGAGTGGCTGGTGGACTCAGCGGCTCTCTGTTCACGTTTGGCCTTGGGTTTGGAGATGGTAGCTATGCACAGGTGTGTTTGGAGCGAAGTTTGGAAGTGAACTATGGAATGGAAAGGGGCTTGTTGATCAATGACTTGTGCTAGCTTTGAATATAACAGTCGAGAACTTGTTTGCAGGATACAGGTGTTGCACTGAAGTGTACACCGTTGGCATGGAGGGGAAGTAAGGTCACTGTTTCTCTGAATCTTGGGCGAAGATTATTTTGTTTTTGTTTTTGAAGAATAGAACTAAATCCAGGTTTCATTTGGGGGAGAAGGGATGATGGGTATTCTTCAGGACAAAGCTGGGACAGCTTGGGTAGAGCCATTGTGTCAGCAGTAAGCAGGACTTGGAGACTGCAGAGCCTGCCTGTCCTGGGGCCATAAACTCTCCATAGGGCTGTGAAACCCTAGATCCAAGGGCTGAGACTGAATCGATTTCTTGTTAGGTTTCACAACAATTTCAGTTAAGTGTTTGGTTAACTTGGATAAACTTGCTAAGTTGGGATGCATCCTAGAAATCTTTCTGTCAAGTACATAAAGGTCTTCATCATACTGCTACGTAAAACAGCAAAAGGGAACTGGTAAGTCTGACTGGGTGTGGGCTCTGGCTTCCATCTCAATACCACAACCAATCAGTCAGTCATCAATCAACAATCAAAATAAATAAATCATAAAGGGGGCTGGAGAAATGGCCTGGGGGTTAAGATGCTTCTTGTTCTTCCAGGAGATTGAAATTGGGTTTCCAGAGAACTACCAGCAAAGGCTCACAACGGTCTGTAGCCCCACTGCCCGGGGATCAAATGCCCTCTACTGTTCTCCATGGGCACCAGACATGCATGTGGTGTACAGATATACACACAGCAAGACACTCGTACACATAAAAATACCATACATCTAAAAAAGTCGTAAAAAACAATGATTGTAGTGATGCAGGATGGGTGCTGATTGACAGTTTGGGTCGGGAGCAGGAAAAGTCTGGGAGCAGGTACCAGAGCACAGTGAGGTCGGTGATCTGCAGAGCTTATTTGGAGGTTCTAGCAGGGGAGCATCTACTTGTTCACCTTGACTGAAGGCAGGTCCTCTACTGGGGAGGTAGTCCTCTCTGACTATGCACAAAGCTTTGGGAAGGGTATTGGGGCCATAAAGGAGGGAGAAGACAGCACCAAGTCAGCCTGGCTATCAATCAGGAGGGTGACACATGTCACAAACGGAATGCCCCCACATTCGGGTCCAGGTGAGCTTTTGTTTTGTTTTTTGTTGTTATTTTTCAAGACAGGGTCCCTCTGTATAGCTCTGGCTGTCCTAAAACTTGTTTTGTAGACCAGGCTGGCCTTGAACTCAAAGAGATCTGCCTGCCTGTGCCTCATGGGTACTGAGATTAAAGGTGTGGGCCACCAACTCTCATCCAGGTGATTGTATGTGTTCTGCTCTAGTGTGTGAGTGAGTGTGTGTGTGTGTGTGTGGGTTGTGGGTTGTGAATTTGCAGCCTTTGGCATGCTGGCCAGGTGCTCTGCCTAGCTAACACTGAGGAAATTTTATAGCTAAAAAATAAGATACCTGGCTGGAAAGATGGCTCAGTGGTTAAGAGCACTGACTGTTCTTCTGGAAGACCTGAGTTCGATTCCCAGCATCCACATGGCAGCTAACAACTGTTTGTAATTTCAAGATCTGACACCCTTACACAGTTAGACATGCAGACAAAACAACAATTCACATAAAAAAATAAAATATTTTAAAAAAAAAGTAGGGTCTGGTCTCTTCCCTTCCCCACCCCCGTACTTCTCCCCTTCTCTGCCCTTACCCTGTTCTGCTGACCAGGCCAGCTGGTTGCTCACAGTCTCCACAATTATGTTGGCAGCCTCTTCATCTTGGAACAGGATTTGAACCTGCTGTAGGTCTCCAGAGAACAGAGCATTGTGGACAGCTGGGTCTCGGCAGGAACGGCGAGGCCTCATGAGCCTTGCCTGGGGACTGGAGAGGTACCTCTGGCTTCGGCACTGGTGAGCAGCAGCCCGCCTCCTGTCCTCCCATTCCAGCCACTCTCTCTGTAGGCGGAGGGCACGCAGTGTGGAGGATGTGAAGGGAAAGGTCTCCTTTGCCATGAGGGGGCTAGTGGTCTAGGCAGTGCCACCTAGGCGGAGTATTGTTCCTTGTCCCAGCTAGCACCCTGGTTCTGGGAAGCCACCCTGCTTTCCTCCTGGTAAGCAGGAGAAGCAGCTGGGGCTATAAATAGGTCCCTCACTGCATTGGTAAACAGTTTGTCTAGAGTCATGATCCTAATGCAGATGGTATTGGGCCAGCCCCTGTCCATACTGGTACCCTTCCATCGGTCAGCAGGTCCTCAGCCAAGGCTACTCCTGGACCCTGTTTCTCTGAAGTGAGTCCAAACAGTCAACCATGAGATGGATGGGCAGGATAGGGCAGTGGGGAGAACCAGGGTCCTGTAGCCTCTGCAGTGTTGGTTGGAGAAGTGGACAGGAGCCCAGGATGACCCACAAGATGAGCCCAGGATGACCCACAGACCTCAGTCAGAGGAGATGGAGAGATACCACTCTTCCTGAATTTGAAATAACAGCAATTGCTGTAAGCATGTACCACACTTTGTAGAATTTCACATCCACCCCTACTCAGATGACCACAGTCCATGAGGTAATACAAAGCAGGTTTGGTCAGTAAATAAGATGGCCAAGCTCAGTTTTTCAGTTCAGCACCTGAGATGGGTGGTCTTATTTCAGACTCAAAGAATCTTAACAAATTACTGGCTCAATCTTGTGAAGGTGGGGAAGGACTCCAGTATGCCAGATAAGGTGCTCTGACTCCAGGGGCTACTACCTTAGGGGTAGCTGGGTGAGCCTCGCCTGTCCCCTCATGCCCACGAAGGACATGGCCTCTCCCTCCAGTGACTCTTTTTTCTCCCTGGTTTCTCAGAGGACTCACATGCCTACTTGTGGTGTGCCAAGGGGTTGACCTTCGAACTGTACCTCTTCACCCTTCTGACAGAGTAGCTGTGCTTCTAGAAACCTCTAGGGGGAGGAAAGAGGCTGTGAAAGCGCACCAGCTGCTCTGACTGTCTGTAGAGCAAGGGGAGGGTGCAGGGATGCCCGCCGGCCTCTGCCTCCTGGGCTGCAGGCAGGGTGGTGTCTCAACAATGCAATGTGGGTTCCTCTTGGCTCCTCCCTGCGCCTGCTACCTACCGTCCCAATTTCCAGCCACCTCCCCCTCCTCTGCGTCTTTCCCACCCTCCTGGCCACAGGCCCACACAGAGCTGGCTCCCCCAACTTTTATTACCAGCTTCAGTTCAGGTTCTCAGAACCTTTGAGCAGGGTCAAGCCAGCCTGTGAAGGCCTCATCTTAGACCACATACCCTTCTGCTACCCTGCCAGAATCACCCCTCCAAAAAAAAATGAGTTTCCTTAAAAACTTGTGCCATCTGGCCCAGAAGCCTGATCCCACACCACATGGCATCTCATCGCCCTGCGCCCTTCCCTACTGCCTCAGTGGCTTGGAATATCCTGCTCATTCATCCAAGGGAACCTGCTGTGCTAAGGTGTCCTGCAGTAACAGCCGCTCAACTTGTTTTTTTTTTTGTTTTTTTTTTTTTTAACTTTATTTATTTATTTATTTATTTGCCTTGGTGTTTGCCTGGAACTGGAACTACAGACAGTTGTGAGCTGCCATGTGGGTGCTGGGAATCGAACCCGGGTCCTCTGGAAGAGCAGATGGTGCTCTTAACCGCTGAGCCATCTCTCCAGCCCCCTAGCCGCTCAACTTGTAAAGGACCCTGGGTGTGCTTAGCCCAGTCCACACGTCACAGACATCACTATCATGCTGGATGTGGGCTCCAGGCAGGCCCTGGCATGGTCAGTCTTGACACAGTGCTTAAGAGCACCTTGCTCATGGCACGCTGGCCTCTCGACCCTGAATAAAGAAAGGTTCCTTCCTATTCTCTGCCAGAGCAAACACTCCTTATCTGCCCAGGTGGGTGGCAGTAACCTGGGCTTCTTCCGGCTTTGCCCTTACCCTCTGCTCAATCATTCTGTGCTTGGCCGCCAGCTCCTTGGCAGCATTCCAGGGTGGGGGATCCCAGCAGAAGAATGAGATCATGCCCACTAGGGCTTGAAGGTCCTCAGAGAAAGGCACCTCTATGGATGCAGCTGTGATTAACCGTACTGGAAGCCATACAGGGTTTTAATTGCCCTGCTGCCGGCCTGGCTGAGCACCCACAGCTGAGTTCCCAGGGTTGGGAGTCTGGCAAAGCAAGGTGCGGCCGAGAAGGGCCAAAGTGGTGGGTGTCCCTTTACGCCCTAAGGCACACCACAGTCATAGCCTACCGTCTGTCCTGCCTTCTTGCCTCACAAGCCTGCAAGTGCTGACTAGAGCTTTGTCCTCCAGAGATAGCCATGTTTTCACATTGGCTTCTGAGGCAGAGAGAGGCCTCCACAGAGGCCAGAAGGTGAACCAGAGGGAACAGTGCCGGGGGGTTGGTATTCAGTCTGCCTCCTGGGAGTTTATTCTGGGGAACAATGAAGCATCCAAGAAACTAGGATCTAAAACTGTCTGGGCTTAGTTGAGACTGGGTGGGGGGGCTACAGCTCAGAGGTGTTCCAGTGCAAATGTAAGGTAGTCTGGCTGACGACACCACCTAGATGGGCTTGCTAGAGGCAGAGCTGGGCATTAGCAGCAGGCAGAACAGGGGGGATGTAAAAGTGCAAGGCCCTGAGCAGCCCTGGCCTACAGCACAAAAGCCTTTCGGCCCAAGGTTCCCTCCAGTCAGCAGCTCTCCAGATGCTTATAGTCCACCCATGACTAGACATGGGATCCATCTCTCAGAGCAGTGCACGGAGGTGGGCACCCTTAGTCACTGAACCACAGCCAAACAGGACTCTAACCTGCTTCCTCTCTGCCCTTCATAACGTGGATCCTGGGACCTTTTCTGCCTCACCCAGGCTCTAGCCAACTGTGGTCTGAAAGATGGCGCTGGGAAGAACACTGAAGTTCCTGAGCAATGAAATAAATAAAGCCACAGCAGATTCCAGCTCAAAGCATAAAATAACAACTGGGTTCATAGTAACTTCAACAAGTGAGCAGGTGGAGATGATCACCATAGAGAACTCAGCCTAACTGATAGGAGGTCTTCTGTCCTAGGAGAACAGGAATCCCTAACCCTGCTGTGATGGCTTTCAAGCTGCACAGGGAAGAAGGAGGGGCTTTAAGGAGAACCCTAACAGACATTTCCTCAGTTAGGAGACCCAGGCTCACAGATTCTCTGCTAAGATGGGAGAAGCTGGGTCCAACCATGTGAGACTGCAGTCCTAGCTACTTGGGAGGCTGGGGCAGGATT